>JAMKCH010047987.1:0-19306 GCA_023653785.1 Ophioderma brevispina
AAACGTATATCAGTAAAAAGGGATAAAAAGTGTTTCAAAAGTTTAGGGGGAACCACAGGATATGTCCAAATCATGCTAAAGGGCTAATGCTTGGGGTGAAAATGAGCATAGAATTCAGGCTTTTTATGTGTTAAAATAGGAATTTTGGGATCCCGGGTTTAGTGAAATTCCCCAAAACTGGTGCATTGGGATTCTTAATTATACACCCTCTGAGTGAGGGGGGTATGTACACTCGATAGGCCTGGTTATTGTTAATTTTGAAATATAAATATGGCGGAGGGGTGATAAATAATGACAGAACCTAGGTCGCTGTTGCTTTATGAATTTTGGCTCGAACTCAAATATGCTCCAGGACCATATGGTCCAGGACCATATGGTGAGGTCTGGAGACATAGTAATCTGGAGAAATATCTAAGTCAAAATTTTACTGGACATGCTCCAGGACCATATGGCAAATAGGTGGAGCAGGATTGAAATTTGAATGTGAATATTCTCCATGCTCAAGGAGCATATTTCCATATGCTCCTGGACCATTTTGTGTTTCAAATATGCTCCGGGACCATGTGGCAAATATGTCCTGGACCATATTTGAATCCAGTACTATATGGACCCTATGGTCTGGAGCATAATTTACGGGCCGAAATCCAAATACGCGGCGCTGTTCATTCCATTCGTTGTTAACCCTCAGTTTTTTGACCTGAGCCATTTTTCGTACTCCCGAAAAGAAAATAATTCACAATGACATTGAATAATTTGGCACCAAAAGGGGTTAGCAAGACGGGGTGGAGGGGGGGGGCAGAAGCGGAAGGAGTGGTAACCCCCCCCCCCCCCCCCACCCCTTCGTAGACTAGGGTAAGGCTTTTTCTAAGTTCAGTCGTTTCCGTAATTTAGTCATACATGCGTACATGTTATTCAATTATTTTCCATTGGCTTTTAGTTTTGAATTATAGTTTTCTGTTTCCTTTGTTCTTAGTTCCCGATTACCGAAAGCTAGAAAACATTTGCCACAATAACTGGATGTTTCGAAAATTTTCAAACCTTTTGAAAGAGGGACTGAAACCATGTGGCTTGCCCACAAAAATTGTTGCTTTTTAAAAGGCACGTTAGGTATCAGGACACACCCATTTTACCAAAATTGATTGTTTTCACGAAAAAATGGACTTTTAAGGTGTTGTAAAGTCAACCATGTCAATTTCCAACAACGATTTTATTTCCTTTCATTTTTATTCATCGCAAGTCGAAGTAAGTAAGCAAAACGTTACCTCAACATCAACTCAAAAGTTGAATATTTGTTTGCCTTTTTAGTGAAAACCTCCATTGTGACCAATTAAAAATAAATTGATTCATAATCACCTAATTAAATATTCAATATGGCGGCCAATACAACAACGCATTTGATATTTATCTACATGGGCCCGCGTAGAGTGTAACTGGTATAGATAATAATACTGCCTTAGAAATCACTGTGTATTTTGAAACAGTATGAATAGTTTTCAATAATTGATAATATCAAATCAATAAACCATTCAAAATGGCTCCACAGGCAAAATCATTACTAAATATAGCCACGGGCTGCAATGTATTCGTGTATATCACTATAACTCATTCAGAACAGTTAAATATCATAATATATAAAAGCTTATAAAGTGACATATCTGCAAGATGGCATCCTAGATCCTATAGAGGGAAACCAATTAGAGTTGCAAATGTCAGTTAGCAAAGGTCAGTAATTCATTCACGTGTAGGTAATACAGGATTTTTGTTGTTTTTTAGTGTGGTTATCACTTCCAAAAATCCAGTAAGGCTATCTTAGGTGTCATGGAGCTTAATCGTTATTCATCCAAATATCCAAATATGCCAATAGACGCCCAAAACCGATCAAAAACAAAGAAAGAAATACATCTCTATAATAGTGATCAGATTTTTTTGCGCTTTTGTAAGTGCCATTTACCAGCCATATAGGATACCCATCTGGATGGCATCGTACATGCATCGATTACTCTGATTACCTAATGAGTGTTACATAACAATATAACAGGGATCACAACAGTGCTCGGTTAGAGACAGCTATCAATTAAGCCATCTTAGAGTATAGGAAGAAATCTTGGCGCTTAATGAAGGAAGGAATTTGTGATCTCATTTGTAAATATTCTTATGGGTTAATTATTTCTTTTACTGATTGAAAACCCAGAGTAGTAGATACAAAATACCAACCTGAGTAAAAAGTATACGATCAGGCACTTTTATGCATTGGCGGCCCATATGATTGATTCATTGCTACATGCTTACAGAATGTCATAGGTTAATGGTCACAATGCAGTTTTAACGAGACAGGCTGAACAAAATTACAACTTATGAGTGAAAGAGATGTTCGCGTCTGGCACCCCACAATTAAAATGGCCTAGAAACCGTTGCAAAACCTAATCTCTATAATAAAACAAGGTTGGTATTTATTAGTTATCAATGAATTTGTAGCCTGGACTAATAATGTGGGTAACAAAGCTTGTATCCCGAATGAAACACATTTATACCCCAGTTAATTGCCTCTTCATTATCTCAAACTATTCAAGGATGAATAAGTGGAATCATAAATATTGGAATACTGTATGGAGACAACTTCCAGTTCTTAACAACCGCGGGCCTAACTTAGTTCAAACAACAAAAATTCCAAGCTAATTGATAACAAACGTCAACCCGAAACTTGAACAAGGCAAGCTGTGATTCTTGACCACATATATTTGCAGAAGAAGTGGTGAATCAATGTATCTATTTGATGATAATAGTAAATCTTGCAATATATGAAGATGAAGGGCGAATATTTAATTCGACTGCGGATGATGAAAGGGTAAGAAGGAATTGTGAGAAGGTCCAGGGTATATTGAAGCATAACATTGAAAATCCGACGGTATTGGCAAGAGTGCAAGAACAAAGTCCAGAGATCAATGCACGTAATAACTATTTTAGAGGCATAGATAAGGGCAACTGGATTTTGAAACAGAACTGCCGAGCAGTCGTTTCATTTATTTAAAACAGTCTGCAATATGGTCATTTTAGTGGAAATATGTCCGACAAGTGATCAGCCTGCCACCACGCGTGCAACAGGCTCTTTTAGAGGACCTCAATGTTCGGCTCCTAGACAAACAGTAGTATTGGCCTATGTTGAGATCTACTCTGGCAAGGTACACCATTATACACGGCAATGATTCGTTGAAACGGTTGGCAAGTTGGTTAAGATGTAGTTTGAACATTTAAGGTATATCACCTACTGTAGCATGACAGTAGGCCAGGGCAGTCAGGGGTTTGAGATGCAGTTATAATATTGGAACAATAGAACGGACCTTACTTTGCAATATAAAAACCAATAAGTTAGTTATATAACTCCCATGGCATGGACGGTGATGGATGAGTGGTCCGTTAGCGACCCAGGGACATCGGACATCGTAAAACCATAATATAATTAAACAGACATTTCACATAGAATTTTATCATTAAAAAAATTAGCACGGTTTTGGTGACAAGCATACACATATATGTATATAAATTATTCACATGTCGAAATTTAGGGATGAACGTCCATTGGTTCAATAGTAAAAGAATTGGTGCGATATTGATGTCCATGACTTTTGTTGATGCTAAAGGTCACTTGTGGGCAATTCAAATTAATTAAACCGCATTTTTTGCAATAATGTAAGAGTGATTACTTTTCAAAAAGGATTTAGGAGAAGATGCCATAATACGCATTAACACGGATAAATGTTGTAATCGTGAAAAGGTTGAAGCTAAATTCTTCCCGTTGGCACAGTTTCTTTCAAGTTGTTGCGTATATAATTTTGCATGGGGGAGTAAAGGGAAAATTGTACAAACCTAAACCATGACAGATACCCGTAAGAGACACCCTTTATATGGCAAAATAGAACCATATTGTTGCTAGTATGAATGTATATGGCAGAGCTTGGATGATTTTCTGAATAATATGACGACAGGCAATATTGTTTCGGTTTAGTTTTCGTCTGCTCTTCTCCACAGGTGAATTGTGTCGGAGCCGTAGTACCTCCAACATTAGGAAAGATTGTAATGGGCAGGCCGTCGCCATTCTCGTACTTAGACTGAAAAGCGGTGTCAAATCAACAGAATAGCAGAAGTAGTAGCGATAAACCAGATATCGATTCAACGATGCAAAAAGTGTGATCAAGCAGGGAGGATTCGGGCTGGTAAGGAGTCTAACAACTACTAGAGCTCATACGTGTTTTGAATGTCCCCCGAAATGTCCCAGCAGCTGGACTGCTGGATTATTTAGTGATGATTGCAGAAATATAAAGCTAAACGTATAACCGTTGTATTAGAGCTGCGTTGTTCTTAAAACGTGTTAAGGGTGCAAATTTGGCTTGGCTATCGGCTGTCAAAGGGGGGTAACTTAAGGAATTTTATTGGTATAAATATATCGCACATATATAATGAAAATATCCCTAAAATATGACGTACCCGATGGTTGCATGGTCATTGGAATATTTCCTTGGAAAGAAAACATCATTTTCACGCGTAACTTTCGAAGAAGAGTAGACGATTTTAGGCAGCCGCACGATTGTATTACGCTATCGTTTTGCCCACAAGCCATGTTTAGTCATTTCCCACCAACTGAAAGATGATCGGTGGTAGTCAAGTTCTGGCCTGTATGAAAGACTATCGCGTTTACTTTTAACATTGGAATAAAAACACAGCTTAATTTAACGTTTTCCTTTAAAATATTATAAATTTATCAAAAATGGCATACATTTGTGCCTAATTTTTATTAAAATGAAGCCTGGGGATTCTTGAGGAAATATAGTTTTAAAAATAAAATTAGGAAAATCCTACATCATACAAAGAAGCGCTACTCGGACATTGAAACTCCGTAGAGCTGAACCGAGCAATTAGGGTTTCGAACCATGATCTCTATAAAGGTTGGAATACCGGGCTTCCGTAATTGAGCACTGAGGGCCATGTTGGGCATCAGAATGAGCCCAAGCAGGTGGTTTTAAGAGCCGGTCATTTATAGATACAAAAATTGTTCCCATTTTGAAATTGGATAAGCGACAAACAGACTACAATCAAGCCAATTCAGTGAGCTCGTTGTATTTGTGCGTATGAGACGGCATGTCTCTAAACGTGCCACCCGGGATACAACTATGTTAAAACAGGTGTCTCTGGAATGGTATTGTGTTCGGTAGACCAAGATGCCCGCCCGTCGGTTTGGGTCCATAATCTAATAACAATTACGGAGGTGTAGCCAATGCATTGTATAGCGATCACTGGTTACAGTGCGACTGCGATAAAACTTAATATTACGCGACCCCTTTTCAAATGTCCACGTTTCATGGAGGTTAGTGTTTAGGCCAACTAAAACCTTTGTTAATCACAAATGATATCTAAAAACTCCCCGCTTGAACATGTTCTCATATCAATGAGGTTTTGAAAAAGTGTAGTTTCTGCAATAAAAAAATTCTAAAGAATTCGCTCTCTCCTTTGTTGATGTCAACGAAGTTCAAAAGGATGAGGCTTGTGGCAAACTTGCACGTGATATATGCGCGTATGGGATATATTTTCCTGGCTCGGTGTCGGTAATGAAGTGACGGCGTTGTAAATATACCAGAGGGGATAAACATGGTAGCTTCCATGATCGTGTACAGTGTGTATATTGGTCGGAATATAAATCTGGATTTTTCGCAAGGAATACTCCAATGGCCATGAAAACCATCTGGTTTACGTTGTATTTAGGGATATTTAATTATATATGTGCCGATAGAACTTTATACCAATATAAATCGCTTTAATAATCAGCCTGTCGACAAATAATTAATTCAAGACAGCTAGTGGCTTTAAATCACGATTTAACGATGGATGAAAAACCTCCGCTTTGAGTCAGACACAAGTCCCCCCCCCCCACTTTTTTAAAAAAAAAAAAGCAGGAACCAGCAGGAACAAATGTTTTTGATGGGTACCATTTCATGTACTTGTAGTATTATAGAAAATAAATTTAGCTAATTTTGTGGTCTCGTAAAGGTCACAATTTCTTAGTGCATGTCTCACATTACATTTTGGAACTATTGTAACCCTATCTTTGCCATGCAAACTTCCAGGTACAATGACAGAGGACGGCCAGCCACAAGTTCGGCCAGAACAAGGATCTATCTTCTGCCTCATTCTGATCTTACCGAACGAAGCATGGGGAGAAACTTAATATGAGCTAATGGCTCGCATGGAGCCCCGATCGACCAAACAAGCTAATTGACACGCTTGAGTTGGAGTTGATTGATTTGATTTACAACGTTAAATCAGGTGCTATTTAGAAGTAACGGTGTTTTGTCATTCCCTATGAAATTTGTCAACGGCTTCAAATCAGCATCGCACTTCCTTGACGAAATTCTGGTGCACCTTGATCAACTTCTGTATCTAAAATATGTTTAGCATAGCATACTGGTGCGGGTGTGAACATCCTCGGAACTCCTCACGAGCTTGGGTTGTATCTTTCTTACTGTATGCGCAATTCCAACGTTCCTAACTTTGTTATGGGTCGGTAACCCTCGGAAGTTGCTTTCATTTTCTGTATTCACAGTCGGTGTCTCTGTCTGAAAAAGTGCTTGCTTCAACTTCTTCTTTAAACTCTTTACTTACAATGAATAGTCAGTCTTCTGTGACGTGTTCTTATGTTGTTTATTTCTTCTTTGGGTTTTGGCCGATGTTTGGTTGCCAAACTTTTTTTTAAAGTTATAGATATAAAGCTTCTCTCCATCTCAATAGATGGGTCTTTGTAGATGATATGGTAGCGATTTCAATGCTTCTGGACAGTTCATCATCACGCCCTTTCCATGCCCTTGTATGTCCATCTTTGGAGGTTAGCTTGCTCTAGACTCCAAGATTTCTGGATGTTCAGCTGGTCTTTTTTTATGGTTGAAGGAAAGGAAGTGTTTGCCCGTCACGTTGGCAATGTGGTTGTACCTGTCCTGGCTCGATTGTATGAGTGCAGGCCTTGAAGCGTTTACTTCTTTGGGACTCTAGCCTGTTCTGCATGCCATGGTCTGATTGTGATGCCCGGAATGCGCATCAGGGACGCTATTTCCAACAAATTTCACAGGTTAAAGAGCCTAATTTGTCCGCGGTTCTAGTTCGATTGCAAAGTTCGGTCAACATCAATCCATCAAAATGCTGTTCTTTACCTCACTCCGGATAGTGCGGAGGGATTTTCCTTTTCTGGCATTTGTAGCCGATTTATGTTGAGCGGATGTCTGCTGACCCGTATCAACTCCCGCTATTACCCGGTGTCTACGTTCTTTCCCAGTGTTATGTCTTTCCCAAGTGTCAGAAGGTACAATCCCCAACAGTTAAATAGTCTTTCCCAGTGTCACTGGGTTATCCACCTGACATTCTATAGACCAGTTAACAGCAATGTTTGTAAACATGTAGGACTGCTATCCCGTGAAATAGGTCGGCCATGGACTGTACCACATCGGCAATTGTTTGTTAGAGTTTAAGACTACAGGGCCCAAACGATTCGCAGGCAACAAAGAAGTGCAGTAGGATGTTAAATGGTCTATTGAGATTGAAACCCATGGCAGGGTGTCGCCCGCATCCGCATTGCTGAGTCTGCATCAACGTTTTTGTGTGAATAATAATATTCAAGCACAAGCTTATATAATTACATCCTGTAACCCCTTCTTTCCAGCCTACTGCGACGCCTTGATTTGGGACGGGCGGTGGTGGGTGGGTTGAACGTTTGGTCCTGGAAACCCTCCCTTTCCCGTTGCAGTAACGTCATGTCATTGTGTGATTGTGTCCTTTTCTTAATCTACAAACATGTGAAAGCCTTCCAATTTGGTAGTTTTGAGGGAACCGTTGATTCGGGGTGACGAGCAACAACGTGGCAAGTCGATGCCCCTCCTTTTACTTTACAGTTCCTTAGAATGGGAACCATAAGAAAAGGCTTGCAAGCTGGAACACTTCAAAGAGACAGCAAGCCTCCAGTCAAGGATGATTGTACAGAACCTAGCTTGGAAAGCTAAATGTATAGGTAGCCGTTAGTAGATAGAGCCATTTGATAGAGTCCAAAATGGGCAAAAAAATGAATGAAACCGGTATATCAAACAACCATATTCGCTAAGATGACCAAACCACACAAAAATTTCTAAAGCATCGCGGGACTCTTCCCAAGCACCGTTGTTTCCAGGGAAAATGTAAACTTTTGTCAGTATAATTTGATTACTCTTACTTAAAATCCAAGATTGGGCAGCAATATGGCCCCTTCAAAGTTCAGATATTTACCAACACTTCTATATGCATAGTTTAGGTATATTATCCAAAAATTATGCATTATACAAATTCAAATACATGACGTACAAATTTATTTGGTTAACATACGTACAATGAAAAATGATGGTCAGCGGGGGACGAACAATGCGGTATCAGCGGGTCGAATCCATTCTTGTGGAAGTAGGCCTAATTTACGAGAATGTCATAAAACATCAATGAGCTTCAAGTTCTATACAATACTATAATGGTAGCCATCCTGCAGCAACTTCTTCAAAGCAGAATCTTTGCGTGTCTGGTATGTTACATTCTTCACAAATCACTACAACTACTGTAAGGTGGCTAAAAGGAGAAGCATGAGTAAGTTAAAATTGTATAATTGAATGTGACTTAGAGACGAGTACAGTTATATGTTACGATTATCACAATGATCCGGGCAGAGGCCAGAAAGATCTCGCGAAATGTTTTTTAGAGAAGTGATCATCCAGTTTTCAGGATGGTCCGTTAACCTGGAACAAGGTTTACATGATCAATTCCACAATGTCAAATGTGATGATTCCATTCAAATACAGGTAACCGTTCGACAAGTGATTGCAATACCAAACAAGAAGGATTCCATGATGAATTGTGTCAGGACGCAGAGGAATGTTATGGGTGGATGTTTAGTAAATCCAGAGTCAACAGATACAATCCTACGAAGGTGAGTGGACGGGATTATCTAAAGTAGTGATGGTAAGGGATTGTGATGAGAATATGCCAAACTATTGCAGAACGCATTGTGGGGTTTCAATTCATCCCCATGCAAGAGCCGGAGCCTGCGTCACGACGTCATACTTGGCAATTCACTAAATTTTCCTTGTCTCGCGCAAAAAAACTCCACAGAACATTCTATAGTACTGTACACCCGGCTGTACACTTCGGAATTTCTGGGGTTCAATCACAGGGGAATGCATAGTAATGTAATGAGGGTCTATTGCATAGCACCTCAGACGGTGGGCTGTACTAGCTTGTACGAACACGCACGGTCGCCAAGAGCAATCGTCTGGCAGATGTTAGCACTGATTCTACAATGGTATTGGGAACCAGCGGTCCGTAACACACCACTGATGTACGCGAATTTTAAAAGCAACAAGTCATAGAGATATGCACGCATTTGCTGTCGAGCGTGCTGTGTCCAGACCAACGTGTCGGTCGCGAGCATCTGAGTCCCTCCCACCCCAAATCCCCACGATCTAAAAACCGAGTTTATCTATGGAACATCGACATTTGTTTTTAAGCCATTTATGATTGCACGTTATTGAACATCTTTGATAGTCACTTGAAGAATTCCAAAAATATGTAATAAAACATTTCAACATATTAATAATAATCATTATTATTGAGTCGAATCAAGATTTTTAATGGTTATCTTCTTATTTTTTTTTTGTTAATATTTATAGGAGAGAAACTTTGACAATTACCTCCAGCTAAAAAATAACATCTGTTCGTTCGGTGGAGCCAATTACGAGGATTGACGTTACCAGTTCCAGCTTCCAGTTGACATCTGAACAAACCTGATGGCTGGTTCTATTTTTGTCGTCAAGGGATTGGGGGTCAAAGGTCTTACTGCGGATGTGTACCATGATTAAATGCATATTGATATTGAACAGGACTGGGGTCCGTTTCACTACACTTTTAACTCAATGTATCTCAAGTGACTCTTTGGAAGTTATGAACATCTTTTTTACTTGTTACGAAAGGTCCCTCTATTAAATCCCTGTTACGAAAGGTACCCGAACGTAAATCATTTTAGTGAAATGGATTCCAAGATGGGGATGTGCATTACGATATCCTGTAGATGTCAAGGTCAGATATACCCTTTAAACACAATGAAATGATCCTAGTGCGCAAATGATCTAATTTTTTTCTAACAACACCATTTTTGTTCTTGTTGGTTAAAAAATTTGGATTTTTTATAAAACTTTTAGCCTATAGCATTAACTAGGCGATCACCCGGCTTTCGCGATTACCTGGCTTTCTTGCCCAGCTGGATGACCTCTACATGACTGTTGGCCTCCGATTTGTTCTGTGCTCAGGTCAGTGGTCCTTTTGACCGAATTTGGTGGTCATAGGGCATTTCTACGCAAATTGACCTCTAGATGACCTTTGACCTTTTGGGTCACTCTGAAATCGTGATAACAAATGTCTGACTGTTGTTCCATAACTGAATACCAAATATCAGCACCAAGGGGCTACGAAACGCATAGTCGGATAGGCCTCAGGCAGACAGATCTCATCTCTTTTTGTGTTGTCCAGTAACTCAAGTCGACAGGGTTCGAAATGTCCCTTGACGACGCAGAATTCTGCAGCCTAGACAATAACAGTCCGGGATACAATTCGCTCCATAAGTCTGTCTGTCACAAATGTGCAATTTTAGGACCATAAAACAGATTACTTTGACTCCAAGGTTAAGGCGTTTACACCAGCAAAACACATGACATACTTGCAGTCGCAGCTAGCGATTGACGCTCTGGAGCAGGGTAACAACTGATCATGTGTCAAGATCGGAGATTGCGTGCCTCCAGGCGTCATTCTTCGCCAGCTGCGAATGACAGTATGCCATGCGCTTAATACCTACGATCTATTTGAGCTAGAAGAGCTTAGAATCTGGCATTTCTATCTTAATATTTGCTTAATAGAATGTAGTTCAAATGGTGATACTATTGTAGATCAACCATCGTCCCACCGCTGTACCCAAGGGGGTGAAGCCCATTCAAAAAACAGTCGTCCGTGCTGGCGCTGACATTTTGAAATCTTGCACGAATAATTATTAGTTTGGGTGCTTGTATACACAACTAATGTCATTCGCTACAATCCGGCAAAATGATCAGTTGGTGGATGTTGGGTGCTATTGGGTGGTTAAATTTTGTCCTACCGATGGCCACACAACGAATGAATATGACACGTCAGTCGTCTTGATTAAATAAAACGCCTCAATGGAATACATCTTTTCACCTAAGCGCGCATTGCATTATGAGAAAAAAGCAGTATATGAGCCCACTGATCCAGGTGCTACTATTATTACACATGGCCACCTTAACACATACATCAATTAGCCTTTTCTCAGGGATATCTAGTGAACTAGAACAAAATGAGGTGCTAGGATCATGAAATGTACTTTAAGGTCGATTTTCGTCAATCAGTAGGGCGTGTTATTAGGATTTGCATTCCAGGGGGTGAGAAGACTGAATAGAGGTCGCTAAGTTTTAAGTTGATGCAATTTCAGTGTAATTAATCTTTATACCGCAGTGCGCTCTGAAACCAAATGGCAGAGCCGAGACGGGGGACAGTCTTGCAATTTCCGTCTCTTTGGACTTAAAAATCAAAGTTGGTGATATTTTAATGCATAGCTTGTATTGAAGCGCAAAAATCCCAACAATTATTGTTTTGATTTTCTACAGCAATCTTATGTTATTGCTTTAATCATATTTTGGGAATGGATCAGAAAGTTTGCCACTAAATCTTCGGTGTCAGTACCTTAAAGGGACATAATGGCATGAAAAACATGACATAATTAAAGGACCCTACTGAATCTCTTCCCCCGAGTTTGAAAACAATTTGAAAAAACTTTAAAAACTTAAAAACATTAAAAACAAGGAAGAGTTCCAGGGGGAGGTGGCAGTTTTGTGGCAATTTCCCTGAACCTAAAAGCGAGGGTGTTCACATCCCTGACAAATTTACAGTGGTATCTAGCATGTTTTTGCCACAAAATTCCCAACATTAAGACCGGGATTCAGGCATTGTACTTTAGGCTTGTAGTAAATATTGATCCTGGCAAAGTGAAAAGATTGATTACCGGAATTAGCACATAAACAATAGCATGTCTGTGAGCTGATGACACATGCTTTTCAAGTTTGGTAAATCTGTCAGCATCCTTGTTCTCAGAAATTGCCACAAACTGGCCCCCCCGGATCTTTCCTGTTTTTACTGTTTTTAACAGAATGGTAAACACCAAATTGCTTTTCCAAACTCGTTGGACGTGGATTTCAGTAAGGTCCTTTTCATTATGTAAATTTTTTTCATGCCATTATGTCCCTTTAAATGCACGTACTCTCTGGCATAAATCTTTTACTAAAAAATTCAATTTAAAAAAATAAAAATGAGGAAATGCTCTTGGAGATTTGAATCATATGTGAATATTATAAATTGAATTTTCTAATTGCAATTAAATAAATGCCACCAAACTATAAAAATATCACCCGTTTTTATATGCTGGCGTCAAAAGAATAATCCCCAACGCTTTTGTAATGCGTTATTATCAAGAATCAGCATTACGTGGTGGCAAAAATGAAACCAGACTCATATAATTATGTATCAATAACATTTACTCCAAAAAACCATGGCTTTACTAATTATAATTTTTAAACAGATGATTTAATAACGCGTTTTTTTGTTTTTTGAAGACATCAAGTGCGAAATTGCAGATCTCTGCAGAACGTAAGTAACAAGGTTTTGAAGGTGCAAATGAGAGATTTAACATAAACAGGGTCCCTAAAAAATGTGAACACTTCTGATTTTTGCACTAATGTAAAGTTTCTATCAAAGAATTTGTTTTTTTTTTCCCCCATGTGAAAGGTTCTTTGGGACACGAATTGTGAAATTTATTAATTTACTATAGGAGCAAATACTAAATACATCCATGTTGAGATTACAATTAAGCAAATGAAAATCGCCTTTGTTTTCACTTTTAAGATATTTCTTAGCAAAAAGACAAGGTAGAAATCAAGTAGGGTTTATCCGATATGAAATCATAACACATGGCAAAAAATGTCCCAAAAATCTCTAGTGCAACAAGCATTGAAACAGAAAAGAGGGTGGTTATCCGAGGAAAGGAGACATGACGGAATAAGACGTTTCACAGTATAAAGAGGTGCCATTGTTCAAGAAGGCACTTTCCAAGTGAGAAAGAGTTTGAAATGGAAGCCTGCGATATACCGAATTGGTAACCAAGGCAAATTGCAAAAAATACGTTAATAAGTCTTTACTGTCCTGATGAGTAAGCATGCGAAACACAGCATTCTCAGATTGTTGAAATTACAGAGTCGACGTTCAGGTGAACTTTACCCAGATTCCGCCCATGTTTGTGTATTTCTTTTCTTGCGTACATCTCATTTAGGGAGCATAGAGAATGATACGTATTCCCATTAATTGTAAGGGTTCACACCCCAAATTACAATGCCTATTGACTTACTGTGTTAAAAGGCACGTGGAAAATTGTCATTTTATAGTCTTTAAAAAGCTGTAGAAGAGTAAAACAAAACCTACTTTTTTGCACGATGATGATCACAGCCACGAAATAATTTTATTCCGCTAGCGAGCGCCCGGGAATAAACGGCCATGTGGAGAAAATTCTGCCTCGATAGTTCCTAATTAAAATGCTGTGTGTAGAAGCAGCAACAAGAAAAAGCTGTTTTAATCCAATATTTGGAGGGAAAAATTGCTCTTTTCTATGCTAAACCCCAAATCTTGGCAAGGCATTAGAACAGCACATCGGTAACAAAAAAAGAAGCAGAACAAGGTCATTTTCCATTCTGTTTTTAGGGATTCCTCAGATACCGGGGCGCCGTATTATAAAACAAAAAACACCAACAGTGTCTTAGGCATGGGCAAGATATCTTTGGTGGTGTGCTACTGTAACAAGGCGTGCCCTCTCATATTGCTTATATTACAAGACATTCACAATTTTACAGTCAAAAAAGTAATTCTCCAGCCGTTGACCAAGAGAGATAAGTAAAGCGAGTTGAATTCGATGTTACACTGTTACGTTACTAGATTACATCATTAACAGTCTTTTAATCAGGTGTATTTTCTTCTGAACTGAAATGGTGTTGTCATGCAGAGTACGTGCATTTGATTCTTTCGAGTAAGCAACACAACACATCGATATCCGCAGTAGCCAAAATGTATTAAAGCAATACAGCACATTTTTAGAAGAACGCCCCCAATTTTTTAAAAAGTGATATTTTTGCACAGTTATGTTGGTAATTGGTCTAGGAAACTACCACCTGCGAAACGAGAATGCTCAAAAAGGCAGTATGTATCAAAATCAAGCGATTTGGGTAATTAGAATGGGGGGGATCCCAGATAGAGAGGAGTTGGAACTTAGCAAGGCTGGAAAAATGCTAAGTTGATGTCCGGCCATGATTGAAATTGCCACCTCAAGAAATACCTTATAAACTTGACTGCGCTGAACAATTAAAACAACTAATGGATGAGCGTAGACCACGTACATGGCGCTATTATTTACGGCTCTCCCTTTCGGGATTATTTTAGTATTCTGCCACAACTTAAAATTCGGCACCTTACATGCGGTTTACTTCCGTTAACGTTGCCGAATTTCGTAGCCTGTGGCAGAATATAAATTCTTTCCCTATTTTATATTGGAATGCCCGGTTCCAGCTCCGTTGATTATTATCGGAGTCTCCGATATTAATTATCCGATATTACTTAACAAAAGTCCTTCGTTTGCGCCACGACATTTTCGAGCTAACCATTCACATGTAGTATATTTCTAGCCAGTTCCAATTCAACCGTGTAAAAATCTTAAAATTTTTGAAACAATGGGGCGCCTCTTCAAAAAGTGTTATTATTGCTTTTAAGCAATTACAACCGCGCATGCGTCAGATTTATAGCAAGATTTATGGTGATATTTGGTACACAATCAGGTTGGCATCCTTCAGTCAAAAGTTGACTATGGAGTAACACTCTGCATGAGAGGTGGTGGAAGAACATCTTGTGCAGGCGATTGCTTGATCTGCATATACGGGCAGCAGTACTGACATCAAGCTCCGCTGATGTCTGAACAACGTCCTAGTTGATTTTGTCGACGGCTGATATCTAAGCTATCTCCTGTGCATCATATGCGTCTCTGACTTCTGACTGCAATCTCACCACTGCACTTTAGTCCCTCCCATGCCGGTTTCCCCTGACTCGATGGCAATGTTGCATGATTTCATGTCTCCTTACAAGCGTTACTACGGAGGCCTCCTCTGAATTCTCCACCAGTTACAAGCATATTCAAAAGCTTGGGAAGGTCCTTTTTTTGGAATGCGACCATCATTCATATCCTGCGAATGTGACCCAGCCAGCGTAGCTAGGCCGCCTTGACTTGGAGTGTGAACATGATGGAATGCCATGCGTTTCCCGGTGAGAGCTGTGAGAACTTCGCTGTTTTTGTCGCCTTACACTTTGCCAGGATTCCACTAACGTACCTGGATTAATGTTTGGAGCCTCCGTTCTTGTCATGGTTGGATTATGTATCTAGGACTCCGCTGTCATACATCAGCAGTGTGCTGTACACTACTTTTAACATTTGTTTTTTGTGTGGGATGTTAGATGATTATTTTCATTCACATACTCTCTTGGAGTGTTTTGAGAGAGTTGTCGTGCCATGGCCTATGCTTTGTTGATCTCTGCATGTAAGACTGTGCCCTATGACTGTAACAACGGATATTAACTTCCGTTCTACTCCTTAAGATTTTCATGAGAGGAAGTGATTTGAGTTTTCTCCAGGCTATTGTGATACCAAACAGTTCACGGGAGTTTGACAAAAGAAGATGCCGCCTGAGTGGGCGATAACACGCAAACATGATTTCAACACCACTCTTGTATCACGCATAAAGGCCATAACGTCTTGCGCCGCAACGCGTTGCGATAAAGTAGCAACGCGTGCCAAAATGGCACAACTCGTTGCGGGTCGGCCCATAAAATGATCATTTTCTGTGACGTTTTTCAAAAAATAGAACCCACAACGCGTGTGCAAAGTATAAGCAACGCGTTGTGGAAACGCTGCAAAAATTCGCTAAATGGACCTTATGGGTTTGTCAGGGTCTGTTTACCTTTAATCAGGGTCTGTTCTAAATGTTTAGGGCAAAAAACCTGTGTGGTTTTAAGGTACCGAAAATGAGATAATGCCATAAAGATTGAAGCAAGTTCGTCACCGTTGGACTCAGGAATTTACTGGCATACGAGGTCACGATGATAACTTGAAAACAACCTTTAAATTCACCCGTTGACATTGTCATGTTTGTTATGGCAATGTGAAAACGTGTAATGAACATGATTTACGGTAAATCACGTGATTTATCATTCGAATTGCATTTCAGGTTTCCTCCAAATTTTCTCGTTTTTTCGAAGACCGCTGTCGCACTTGACTTTTAATCTTCATTTACGACGCTCCACACAACCACTATAATTTTATCTCCTAAACATTAGTGTAATCCCTAATGAACTCGTACAATTCATTAAGCGGCAGTTTTGAAGCCATCTTTTTGGTTTATGTGCTTATTCCTTCTGGAGTGCAATCGTCCGGCAAGTTATAATTCGCTTTCCTTTAATCTGCCATATTTAGGGACATGACAATCAAATCAACTTTTATTACCAGTTGGGTTTATTAATTAAAAAAAAAACAACAACAGCTTTGGCAATTTAATACGTTTTTGTTGGGTCAAAAATTCACGGTATAATTTGAAATCAAGTTGGTGGATTATGAATTTCTTTTTCTCTACATGTTGCAAAACTTTTGCTCGTGTGTGTATAATAAAATTGTATAGGCCTATGTTGTTTTTTATGTAATTGACACACGGCAGAAAATCACTACTTTTTCGGGGGGCAAGAGGGGGTGGGGAATTCCCACAGGGGAAGCTGCCACCCTGCCCCCCGGCTACGCCACTGTGTAAACAAGCGTCAATTTGCGCATTAACTACAAGCCTAATGGTTTAAAATTTAAATCCAATTACATTTAAAATGTTGTTTCCCTATTTCTTCTTTGAAATTACTAAGTGGTATCAGTTTCGTAAATTGAGTTTTTTCCTGCATATTCAGCCAATTCCTTTAACTAAGTCAAAACCCGACTAAATATTCATGTACTTGTTTTGATTGACATCAATTAGAGACGACTCTAATTCTGTTCTTACGCACAGATATGCCACATCTAACGATTATTCTTAGTGTAAACAATCAATACGCGAAATGAATGAAACTCCAAATTATACAGCTCATATTGTAGGATACGCAACGCACATAGAGAAATAAGCTGAAATAAGTGCTGATGAAAACGGTAAAATCACTCGGGAATCTACCATGTGAAATCAGAAGAAAATCTGGAACAAACCCACATTTTCCAGCACTTTCAACTGGTATTTTACAAGTCCTCAAAATAATCACAACACCCTAAACAACGTATTTTCGGCGTGAAAAGCATACCCTTATTTTGAATTTTTGCACGATTTTGATAGCCTAAACAAGGTACGCGCGTACATCGCCTGAACTCAAAAAACGACCCTAATTTCGACTCGTTTTTGTAGACGGTCCACCTTGGATACAAGTGGCCCCCGGTCAGAATGCACTCCACATGAGAGTAGAGGACCTCTGATACGATAGCATTCCCTTCAACGGTCCATCGTAGTGGCCACCAGAACTAACCAGAGTCCCTATAGATGATGTGAAATTGTTTACGTTTTATGGCGCCCCTGCTTGGTGTAAAGAGAGAAACTGGCAGGCAAGAGCACCTATACTTTGCATAGGGAAATTCTGTTTTTTGCTGTAACTTTTGTTTCGAATTAAAATAATTACAACTTTCTTTCAAGCATAATAAGCTAATGCTACCAGCTGCATTTTGTGCCCAATTTAGATCAAGGAATATTCTGCAAGTAATTATAACCAGATTTTATGTGGTATGTAAACAGAAACTACCTGTAATATTTGGCCTGTCAGAAAACAACAGAGGCGTCCTGCAGTGTCAAAAAGTACGTCATAGGTCACATCATCTTAGTGTGGGTTGGTATGTCAATGAAACAGTTCCGTAGGATTTTGATGCTGAAATTGAGCGGTTTTTCTTTGCTGTTTTTCATTCAATCGGGACCAGACAGTCGAAAATGATGGGTGCAAATTTTCCGACTGCTGCCCCTTCCTCAGGGCGAAATGTTATACAGGGAAAAATTAAAATCGCGTCAAATTGTGTTTTAAGTACATTAACATGTTAGTCGTCCTTATACGGATTAGAAAAAGTATATTTTGCCTAAGTTCCGACCTCTAGTTTAAAGCGCTATAGCCCCCCATAATGGTTCAAGGTCATCCTGGGGATTACCTAATGCTCAGATTTTGTTGAACTGGTGATAAGTTGTTGTATTGTCTCACGGATTCCAAAAATTATTATTTTACAGGACGTGACATTTGGTTGGCTAATTACAAGCAAAAATTTCGCAGGGTCTACAGGGTCTATGGGGGGTCACAGAACTTTCCCTGGATTGTCGCAATGGTGATATAAAATATCAATTAAAATGAATTTCTGTTTCAGTATGGACACAAGGAATCATTTTACACCACTTTCAACAACATCGGATCATTACCCCAGGGTGACCTTTGAACCATTACGGGGGCTGTATGCTTTAACTAAGGTTGGAACCTAGGCAATAGTACTTTTTTGTAACCCTTATGGGGAGACGGCGCGGTAGTGTACATTTAAAGCCAATTTGATGCGATTTTAAATTTTCCCGGTACTGTAACATTCCCCCATTGAAGAAGGTGGCAGCAGTCCGAAAATTGGAACCCCATCATTTTCTGACAGTTTAGGTCCTATTGAAACCAAACAGCAACACAAGCAAGTTTAGCATGAAAATCCTACGGGAATACACACCAAACCACACTATTAGCCAGTGAAGCAATTCCCAAAACAGGTCAATCAAATCTCAAAACTTTTGTATACGTGATCATTTGTTTCTCAATTTGTGTGTAAAACTTTATTCGGTCATTTTTCTACTAGGACCTTGATCCTGACCATAACATGTGACCTTAAGGTCCAGGAAATACAGTTAGAATTGGTGTGCGTTGTGTCAAGTCTACAAAGAGGGGACCAGAAAGCATTTACTATTTGGGTTGGTGATGATATCATTTGTGGTGCCATGATTTTTCAAGAGTAGTACTAGCAAAAATTTCCAGGTGACTGGTATGAATCTATTCATGACCATGACTGAAAATCAATAGTTTC
>JAMKCH010047988.1:0-12158 GCA_023653785.1 Ophioderma brevispina
CCTTTAGCCTAGTTTTCCCAAATATCTTGGAAAGGAAGCACCACACGCTGTGACCCAATTGACTTTGTTACTCCTGCTTAGGGCCGAGGCAATAATTTGATCTATATTAGATAGATTTAGAGCAAGTTCAAACATTTGACCCCCATAGTAGCTTTACCCCTCCCTGGGGCTACACGCAACATCGGGTCCCCGGCAGACTTTCATATTCAAAAGTATAATATTTTTCATCTGAATTTTCCCGTGTTTAAATTTTGGTATCCTCGTTTGTACGTAAAACCTTCTGGGCTGTGACTCTATATATAAAAGAAATATTTCTCACCCAACCTTTTTCCCCGATTTGTTCCTCAAATGGCTTCTATCTCGATTCGATTTTTTTGTTCATTGGTTGGGTATACCACGCCATGGGGCGTTTGGACAATATCAAATTTTAAAATCAAAACTAGTTCAGTTACTATGGAAATAACATGAAAACTGGTCGGCATTGCTAGCTGAAGCGCGTCGCCGATGCATTATGGGTTAAACACCATTTTCGCTTTGGCTGTGCGTAACTATTTGTTTCAACGCAGCCGCCGCAACTGCGTGCATGACAGCGCAAGTTTGTTGTCACTGCCCAGGCCTGCATGGTGGGATCCGGGACTGTCATAATTGTTGCACAGGAGAGTTTGTGACAGAAACAAAATATGAGACTTGCAGGATGTAAGTTTTTTTTTTCAAAGCTTCTTGCACGACAGAGATGTGAGGACACGGAGTGTGGGGGGATGATGTGGTGTAATTATGCCTTACGATACGGAACGTTGCCCCTTGCATCCTGACATAGAGAATAGGAATACGGACGTATACTGCAATTTGGGCCTATGTAAAAAATATAATACAGTATGCTGGAATACAGGGGTTATTAGAACAAGGGAAAAAGAAAACCTTTTAGAATATGGGTGCGGGTTGCAAAATTTACGAGGTAGAAATACAACTTACGGTAACTACAGACCTTGATACTGTGGTTTTGATTCACACATTGATTAGGGGTCGGCTTTTCAAGAACTTTAATAACGGAAGTGTTGAAGGAGTTGAGGAAAAAGGGGGATGGGACGGGAGACTACGGGTTACCACACGGGGTGTACTTTTGAGAAGAAAAAAGTTACTGAATCAACAGTTAATACGTGATGACATATTGACGTTTTATATTATCACAAAATGGAATCTACATGAGCTACAGGTTATGACGACAAGTACGAGAACTTAAGTTATGAAAAAAGTTTCACACTCTGAAATTTGACCGACGAGTATCATAACTACAGATGACGGGAACTATATACGGGAGTTTGGGGAGTTTATGCTGAAAGGATAGAGGCCTAATACAGAATACGGAAGCTGGGCCAAGCCACGGAGTATAAGAAAATTTCATAAAAAATCTTGGGGGAGAGGAAAATGGTCAATAACGCTTTGGTTGTGGAACATGACGGAACTACGGGTTTATAGGAGCCGGGGGACTCTCTAAAATCCTTGGACTTATTTTAAAATCTAAGAACTGGTTCATAGGGAACAAAAACTTTTTTCTGATTTAAAATTAATAAGTCAGTAAAAAGACTTATTTAAATGAAGTCCTACAGATTTTACAACAATCGAAATGACTTAAAATAACAAATGAGAGACTTATGTTTAAGTCTAAACGACTATTTTCAAATCCAAAAAGTTTTGTCCTGCTAACAATCTTCTTATAGTTAGTAAAATAATTCCAAGGATTTTAGAGAGTAGTTTTGAGAAGAAAAAGAAAATCTATAAATCTACGGAAATTATACAGGATGTGGAATATTGTGGCCGTTTTATTATTAGAAATCTTAACTGCCATATGATTTACAGGATATGATGGGAACTTCGAGAACTTGAGATATTAAAAAGGTAACGAATTCGGGATATGTTGTGACTGTCGCCTCTTAGTGATAGCTTCTGTGTCAGTGACCGCTCCTGTTTCAGTGATCGCTCCTGTTTACTCAGAATACGGAAAGTTGCCAGTGCAATCCTGACACTTTATATAGGTAGAGAATAGGAATACGGATGGTATACTGCAATTTGGGCCTATGAGAAAAAATATAATACGGTATACTGGAATACAGGGGTTATAAAAAGGGAAAAAGAAAACCTTTGAGAATATGGGTTGCGGGTGCAAAATTTACGAGGTAGAAAATACCAACTACGGGAAAGACATGACCTTGATACTTTGTTTTGATTCACACATGGATTAGGGATCCGCTTTTCGAGAACTGTATATGGAAGTTTGAGGAGTTATAAGGAAAAAGAGGGATGTGACGGGAGACTACGGGTTAGCACACGAGGTGTACTTTTGAGAAGAAAAAAGTTAACGGAATCGAAAGTTATACGGGATGAAATATTGATGTTTTATTATCTACAAAATGGAAACTACATGAGCTACAGGATATGACGAAAAGTACGAGAACTTAAGTTATGAAAAAAGTTTACAATATGAGATAATGTGACTCGACGGAGTATTCATAAACTACAGGATGAAGGGAACTATATACGGGAGTTTGGGGAGAGGAATATAGGCCTAATACAGAATACGGAAAGCTGGCCAAGACACGGAGTATAAGAAAATTGTGGTAAAAAATCTAGGGGGAGAGGAAAAATGGCCAATAACACGCTTTGGTTGTGGTATGACGGAAGCTACGGGTTATAGACACTGGGGGTAGTTTTGAGAAGAAAAATATTAAAATCTACAGAAAATTATACAGGATGTGAAATATTGACGTTTTATTATTTAGAAATCTGTAACTAGGCCTATATGAGTTACAGGATATGATGGGAACTTCGAGAACTTGGGCTATTAAAAAGGTTACGAATACGGTATACGTTGTGACTGGGAGGTCTATAGCTAGAACATGCGACCAATATGCCAAAATTGCCGTTAATCATACCGTGGTATGGTTGCAGCGGTGTAGCCACTGTGTGTCACCTCTTAGTGGTCGCTTCTGTGTCAGTGACCGCTCCTGTTTCAGTGATCGCTCCCGTTTACTCAGCTAGCGGGAGCCCGCGCAAAGCGCAGGCCTCCCGCTAGTAAAGAATATTTCAAAACACCAAATGTAAATGTTAGTCCTACAAATCCAGCACATCAAATTTTATGGTTTCAATACCATGTCTGCCTCTCTAAGTGCAAGACTTCAGTACATGGCCATTTGACCATCTCCTTTTGAATAGCTATTGACATTCTTAAAGGGGGATGGCCCGATTTAAGGATATGAAGTTTTCATCTTGATAGATTGGCCTTCACTCCAAAACCACATCTGTAAAGTTTCGCGTCGATATTTCAATCCGTTTTGATGCGAGAGCTAAAAACATGATTTTGTAAGCCCCATAGAGTACTGTGTAAAATTAATGTTGGTCGACCAAAATGGGGCACATTTTCGCTCATAACTTCCAAACCAAACATCTTTGGCTCTAAGATTTCACAGGGTAAATGAGAAAAATAGTAGCTTTCTTCTGATACTAAAATGATGACCACTTCCGGTAAAATCTGGGGCTTCTGGGGACGAGGCTATTAGCGATCGGGCCATGGACCTTTAAACAAAAACAGCTGGGCTTGCCACAATCTTCAATTAAGTGCCCAGGTCTAGTGGCATAACAGACATTGTTGTGGTTGCTAGCAGGAGGGGGAAGTTACCCCTGGCTCGAAATAACAGGACAAAATGGCAACATTGCATTTTTTTGGCCTGATTTTGAGGGATTGTGACCAACTTTGGACTAAATTTGCAGAGATGTAACTTTTCCAGAAATTACCGGATTTGGGGCCATAAATAAAAAAAATCTGGAAATGTAAATTTTTTTTTTTTTTTTCAATTTCTGAGATCAAAGTGTTCATGATAAAAGTATAACTGCATCAAAAATACAAGTTTTAAGTACCAATTTATTTTGTAGAAGGGGTCTTTACCCCAAAATCACGTAAGAAATTACGTTCCCCGGAGCTTCACCGGGATGCTACGCTAAAAATTGGCCTTCACGTCGGTTCAAATTTTGGATTTTCAGGAAATGGGACTGCTCTCTGTTAAATCTCATGAAATTGGTCCAAATTAAAGGTGCAACGAGAGATTTTGGGGCACCCATATATTGTGTCACATGTAGTGATTTCATATAGTATACAGTATATTTCTTACATTGTCTTTGGCCACAGAAATGCCTTTATTTGGTTGTTTCTCTTTGCCCAGAAAGATCTTTAGGGTCTTTACTGAAGTTTCCAAAATGGTAGGTTATGTCTAAGTGTTAGGATTTAGTCTTTAGAAGTTATGATTAGTGTTAGGGTTAGGATTTGGTGCTAAGGATAGGACCATACCAAGGATTAGTGTATGGGGGTGTGGGACTTTTTGTTAAGGTAAACCTAACTCCCTAAAAAGGTCCTCTCTTGGACCTTTTGAACATCTCATCACTGAAGAGTTTACCATCAAAATTCCCGGGTTCGAATCCCGGTGGGGTCGTGGCACTTGCTGGGATTTATTCGGGTACTATCAATTCTGGATTTGATCTGTATACCAGCTATTGATTAAATACAGAATACCGCTCTCCTCCATGGTTCACTTGGAACTGGGCAAATGGATCATGAAAGCATCCCGTCCTTCGGAGGGGACGTTAAGCCGTCGGTCCCGTGTACAGAGAGTCACAACTGTACATGTACATCGCAGTCAGTGTCGAATAAGAGTAGGGTGTAAACCCCTGACTGTTCCCAATCCGCCCCAGCCTCAAATAGCGGGCCATGTTAGGAGCGTCCGTATCATGGCTACATGCGGCCCCGGATCAGCACACTAGCTAAACAAATCCTGACACCACCACAAAGCCATTACCAATGACTTGTGGATACGAGCAAACAAAAACTGAAGAGTGACTGATTTTTTTATGAACTTTGTACCTTTTAAAAAAAATAAGCAATATGTGTACTTTTCCACCACCCACTCCTGTGGATGGATCTGGCTAGTATGTTAAGATTTAGGGATAGGCTTAGGAATAATTACCCCATATTTCATTTTTGGATCAATAACCTTTCTTGGTAAAAACCTTAAAAAGAAAATATTTTTGGAGAAATTACTCTTCAGACCAATTATGGTTCAGAATATTAATCCTTTGGAGTAAAAATATTCAGGATAAAAACATTAGGAAAAAGGATACTTTGGAATATTGACATGTACAGAAGAAGTACATGTAACTTAAAATAAAACCCATACAGTTAATAAATGACAAAACCTTTTTTCATGCAAAATATGGCTTGGTGTTAATATGCATTCAATAAATCTGAGTTGTTCCAGGTCATTAATTTTATTTTCTGCCAACTGAAACAAAACATCTGGATTCTGAAGATCGCATGACTATCTCACAAACAGTACAGTAATTTCTCTTTTAATAAAAAACAACAACAACAGCAGAAAAAAGAACATTTTAGGTTCGTACAATTTGTGACCGTACTTTCAAGACCTGTATTTTTCTCACTTTATCTGCAAAATATTTTGGCTGAACTCTTTCCCATTATGCTACAAACATAAATCTAAGTGTTGGGGGATCCTGGAACATATTTTGCTGCTATGGGCTGTTGTAATGCACCACAATTACCACTTAACATTAAAAGACCGACAACTGCAAATTGACTAGTGCGCCCTCAAGATTTTTCAAAATTGATATTTTTGGATGGTTGTAAAGGTTTATATACAAAAGCCCTCACCTCACCCGAAATGATTAAACCCAAATCCAGCTTCCTTAAGGTAAACAGAACGATTTTATATTTAAGTGGTGGCGACGTTAAATTCAGCAGACAATGAAAATGGCTTAAACACAAGAACACGACTCCGTATGCACGTTCTCACGAATAGGCACACTGTTTGACCGGTCTATAACCTTTGTGGTTATTAATCAGGGAGTACGGAGTCAAAAAATATCATGTATATACACATTTGTTGATTAAAGGTATGTAAAACTTAAAAATATTAAAAAAAAAAAAAAAAAAAAAAAAAAAAAAAAAAATCTTAAAGGGCCTACCAAATTTACCTGGATGTCTTATCTCATATCAATGTCCCTATCGGTTTTGGGGTATGTGATTTTATGTGTAAAATAGATCTCTGTGCTTCCAATGGCCTAGGACTATCATTTGATGGCAAATTGAAGAAATTTATATTGAACTGTGCCAGTGCCATTTAAAATGGTATATCGGATTTGATTAAAATTGGAATTGAAAGGGGCCCTTTCGTATCCACAGCTCGTTCCCCCGACTGTACCCTAAAAAATGTCTGAGATTTTTATATCATCTAAACCGTTAGCCATAGTAATCGTGTGGCCCAATCTACTTGCAATATCGTCGATCTGTAGAATTCGCAAGGTTGTATTTTCTGTCCGTCAAAGGAAAGGGAAATTACCCCACAGTAGCATGGGACCGTGGGAAATGACACAAATTGATCATAACACACAAACCGCAGATCGGGATTCAGCTCAAAATTTGAGAATAAGCTTTTCTCAAGATGATTTAGTGATCAATGAAATTAAAACAGAATATGCTGAAACACGAAATGCACCTTGAAGGTATGTTGGCATGGGTAACATCATCATTCTCATTTCTTTTTGGGGGATGGGGGTAAAGCAAAATTATTGCGGCAAGATGGAGTATGTTCTTAGGGGCTCGGGGCTAACTTTCTTACAAATACTCAGCTTTCCAAATTAGCGGAAACATCATATTTTCTGGACTTAGTAAACAGAAATTGTACGGCAATTGTATTATAGTGTTATCTGTCTGGCATGTCTGAGGGACACTGGATTAGCTTCGGCTGGGACCATAATTTACCCTGCATAGCTCTGTCACCGTGCTGCAAACCTTGATTTCTAAGCTACCGGGTGACCTTGCACTTTGAGGTATGCAATATGTTACAAATTTTCAGTGTGTAAAGGAACATAAGAACATCTTGAACAAGACTCCTATTCACTATACCACTCATCCATCAAAGCATCAGAAGCATATATGTTGAAAGCAGAACTTGTCATGGGTCATACACTGAACCATATCTTGTGCACACTTGAATCACAAAGAGACTTTTAATTGTTGATATGCAGTGAAATTGTGTGCAGGGAAGGGAGATTGTGTGCAGTTAGATCATGTGCAGTGAGATTGTGTAACTGAGATTGTGTACATTGAGATTGTGTGTGGTGAGAGCATATATGGTAAGATCATATGCAGGGAGACCACTGATCTCTATACAATGGATTGGCTACACAAAAGTAATTGATAATTAGATGAATGAAGCAACCAAGCAGACATATTGGATTTCTACCGAACAACAATAAGCATTCAGAAGAGGGAAACCCTTTGTAACAGACCGGTATCCAGTGCCCGGTTTTTCGAGGACATGTCCTCTCATACTTGCGCAATTTCAATAAATTGAGCTCACTGAATTGGCTTGATTCTGTAGTCTGTAATCGCTTTCCCACATTTCCAAGGGTTCACATTTATAAATTGAACGGCTTCTTAACCACCTCTTGGAATCTTTTATGGAATTACCATATGTCGTCAGTGCCTTCAGTACAAAAGCCCAGGTTTCCAATCAGGGAGATCACATGCAGTGAGAACTGTGCAGTGAGATCTTGTGTAATGAGATATGCAATGCCGGCAATTTGGACCATGTTGGATGACAATTTGTGTGTTGACTGACACCTTACATTGACACTCTTGTTTTGTTTTTGCAGGCCTCAGTTCACACCATGATTGTCAAGCGTGGTGATACACCTGAGAAAGTGTACGAGGACTGGGTATGGTGGATCCTAGATGACCTTCCATTTACACACTTGGTGAGTGACTAATGGTGGGTTCATACTTCATTGGCAGACGTCTGCCGACACTGGCCTCTGGAACATGCTTTACGCGCCAGATGCATGAATATACGCATTGCGTGAAAAGCATGTTCGAAAGGCTAGCGTCGGCAGACGTCTGCCGATGAATATGAACCCACCATAAGCCTTACAGATTTGCATTGGTTCCAATCAGAAGAGAGCTTTATTCCATGTGGCACATAATCACTTAAAATTTGAGTAATTACAGTACATGCATTGCAATGCAGTGAAAATGGATGAAAGTCATCTCTGACTCAACACAGTAACAGCGTAATGCAATTTGAATTGTATTACTGCTGCGTTGAGTCAGAGATCATTTTCATCTATTTTTGCTGCATTGCAGTACAGTGAAGTATGAATGGACCTTAGGTGTTACAAATGTTAGTTGGCGTAGAGGCGCCATATGTAATAGCTACATTTAGAATGTGCCACCTTGCCAATGTTACTTGTAACCTCAATTCTAAAAAGCTTTCCAGTGTCCAGATCACTTAGACACTATACCTTGGAACATGAATGGTTATTTTAGCTTGCTCAGTAATTGCCCTTTTAAAAGCCTGATGCGATGAAGATTTCCAAAAGACAACTGATATATAGATAAAGGCAAAAGTTTCAGTTGATCAGTTTTTTGAGATAGTTAATACAGCCTTAGAATTTTGTTTTACAATTTTTAACTTTATTTGCCTACAGGTAGACAACATTTTGTGAATAAATAGGGAGCAAAGAAAATGGTGAACGTGTGTTATCAGATCAAGTCCAGGCTTAGAGATTGGAATTGATTTTAGATTGCACACTGTTGTGTTGGCTTTACCTCGGGCGATTCTGAGTGTAATCAATGGATATGCACAGACAATTATCCATTTCAGTGCTTGGATTCTGTGATGAAAAATGTTCAAATTGGATTTTAACATACATTAATTGGGCAATTTTTATTTAAAGCAAGAACAGCACATTTTTTGAAGGTGCCCCCATTTTTTTTTTAATCAAATTTGATATTTTTGCACAGTTATGGTTGGTACTTGTCTAAGAACTAGCACCTGCGAACGAGAATGCATAAAAATATTGTATTTCCATAAAATAAGCGATTTTGTAATGAGACATAGGATCACGATTGTTACTTTTAATGGCAGACAGAACTGGAATGGTTAGTTATGTCCGTCCCTGACGAAATAGTGCCACCTCAAGTAAATTAACTCTAACTTGACTTGCCCTGAACCAATGAACAACTAATGATGAGGGTGACACGTACATGGCGCTATTTCATATGGGAAGGACGTTCAGCAGCAGTTGAATTATTATCGGAGATCTCCGATATTATTATTTAATTAAAAAATTCCTCATTTGGACAACATAGACATTTCGAGCTAACCATTCACAGGTATAGTTATAGCCAGTTACTGATGCAAACGTTTTTGTAAAAAATGTCAACATTTTTGATAAATGGGGGCCGCTCTTCAAAAATGTGCCCTTATTGCTTAAAGGCAAATGGTATTTCGAAATGGTGTTGTACTCTTCGTTACATAGACACCATTGTTGCCTTAGTACAAACAGGTGATTGTCAAGTGCAGTATGAATTCTTAAAACAAATGGCTTGTGCACGTCTAGTTATTTCAAAACATTGTCAGAACTTCTGGTTTACGGCATGTTAGACAGAATTTTGTTCAGAAGAGTAGAGTTTAAGAGATGGCTTTCATTGACCACGGGTATTTCAGAAGCCCCATCTCAAAAACCACTGGCATAGACTAGCTTGTTTGGACGCTGTGATGGGGATATTCTATAATTCCAAATATGGTCATGACTCATGAAAATGCCTAATTTTAATACCCAAACTTTAATTTTGTAAATTTTAAAGCAATAACAGCAAATTTTTTGAGAAGCACCCCATTTTTAAAATTTGATTATTTTGCACAGTTTGGTTAGTAATTGTCTAGGAAAACTACACGGAGAAGAGAATGCTGAGAATGCTCAAAAAATGGTTATATCATTAAAAAAAACAATTTTTTTTATAGCACATTCGCGGCCCGATCCCAGCTTTAATAACGGCTGAGCTGGAATGCTAAGTTATGTCGTTCCATGATTGAAATGTGCCACCTCAAGAAAATTACTCTAACTTGACCTGCCTGAAAATGAATGAAACAATAAATGGATGAGGGTAGACACGTACATGGCGCTATTTCATATTGGAGGACGTTTCCAGCAGACGTCGAATTATTACGGAGACTCCGATTATTAATTATTCTAATTACAAAATTCCTTTCTTGCGACAATAGACATTTTCGGCTTAACCATTCACAGGTATAGGTTACTAGCCAGTTACTGATGCAACCGTTGTAAAAATGTCAACATTTTTGATAAATGGGGCGCTCTTCAAAAAAATGTGCCATTATTGCTTTACAAGGGACAAATGGATTCGAATGGTGGGTACTTCGTTCGTTACATAGATCACCGTGTTGCATTAGTACAAACGGTGATTGTAAGTGCAAGTATCTTCTTAAACAATGGCTTGTGAAGTTGTTAATATCAACATCTTGTTCAGGGGACACTTCCGAGTTTACGCGCATGTAGCCAGAATTTTGTTTCAGTGAATGTAGTCAGTAGTTTAGAGATGCCTTTTCCCATGACCACGGGTCATTCAGAAAGCCATCTCAAAAACCACTGGCCTAACTAGGCTTGTTTGGACTCATGTGAATGGGATATTCTACTAATTCAATATGGTCATGACTCATGAAAATGCCTCACTTTAAAATTTCTAGAATTTTAAAGCAATACGCATATTTTTGGAAGAGCACCCCATTTTTAAAATTGCTATTTTTTGCACGTATGTTAGTAATTGTCTAGGGAACTGCACCTGCGAACGGAATCTAAAAAAATGGTTTCGGATCAAAAATAAACAATTTTTTAATCTAGAATTGGTGGGATCCAGTGTAAAATTAACGGGCTGCTGAGCTGGAAATGCTCAGTTTATGTCCGTCCATGCTGAAATGTGCCACCTCAAGAAAATAACCATAAAGTGACTTGACGGAACAATCTAAAACAACTAATAGATGAGCGTAGACACGCCCATGGCGGATTTACCGGTGATTTCGTTTGGAAGGCGTGTTCTGCAGTCATTAAATTATTATCGGAGATCTACTATATTAATTATCTAATTACAAAATCGCTTCCTTTGCGACAATAGACAATTTATAGTTAACCATTCACAGGTATAGTTTACCTGCATCACCAATGCAACCGTGTTAAAAATCTCAACTTTTAAAATTTTGCAAATTGGGTGCGCTCTCCAAAATGCTTTAAATTGTGATCTCTGAATGACAAAGTCCTTTGCAGTTCCAAGGTTTTTTTAAAGGGGGATGGCCCCGATTTAAGTTTATCGTTTTCATCTTGATAGAATGACGTCACCCAAACCCCCATCTGTAAAGTTTTGCCGCCGATATTTCAACCCGTTTTGGATGTGGAGCTAAAAACGTGATTTGCAATCCCATAGAGTTACGTGATTAATTAATATGGTTTCGACCAAAAGGGGACATTTTCGCTCAACATCCAACCAAAAATCCTTTGCCCTAAGATTACATGGTAAATGAGAAAAAATAGTGGATTTCTTCCGATTACCAAAATTTGACCTCCAGGTAAATTGGGGTCCCTGGGGACGAGGTTATTATCGATCGGGCCATGGACTTTAACTACCAGAGTTTTTAAATTATCAGTCGCAATGCATTGTATATATGTGGTAGTAGCATCATAATACTAAGCAGTTCTAAAAAATAAGCACCAGCAATTAATTTTTGTTGCGTGGAACGTGATATTCGGACAACTCCCTTGTGCTTTTGACTACTCCAGCTGCTCATAATCAAGAGGTCAATGATTGGATGCTATAGTTAAACTTTTGAGATTCAAATCAATGTGTGATGGATTCAGTGTGATATGAGTAAATGGATGGGTGCTTGCATGGGGTGTGACGTTTGGTTTGTTCTGTCAAGTGAACAAACATATGAATATTGATGTGGTTGTCATCTAACTCCAGGGTTCACATCAGACAAGTAAAATTTACATTTTTTCACCCTGATAGATTCTGTATAGGTTTAATTTTTAGATGGAAAATGCAATCTTATTGGAGGCACATCACCACAAATGGAAGAAAGACTGAAAAGTCAATCTTTAGATAAAATTTCAGATTTAGGAATTAACAGTAAAATAACATTTTCAATCTAAAAGATTGACTTTTCAATAAAAAGATTGACATTCTCAATCTTACTTTGTTGGGGTGAGTGCACACTTCGTGTTTTCAATCACACACTGTT
>JAMKCH010047989.1:0-11929 GCA_023653785.1 Ophioderma brevispina
TAATATAACACTCTCAGGGGGACAATAATCATGAAATGCATGGAAATTTGGGGAATTTGACTGCTGAAACTAATGTAACAGTCTACAAGTCTGTTGAGGAACTAATGTGTGGACAACTCTCTAATGTGAAGGGATAATTTACCCTTCCCCTATTCCCCACTTCCTCCAGGATGCCAGGGAGGAATATGATGACGAAAGCAGTGTTCAACAAAGAACAATAAAGTAAAGAGCTGTAAAGGATGGTTGTGTTCAAAGGTCTCAGGTTACTTTCAACAAGGGTGTTTTTATGGTTCTACCTCCTGCTGAAACCTGGAGTAAAGCTGAGACAACAAGACTGTTTGGAATTGGATTTCCCAATGCTACATGTATTTATTAGGAATTGCGACATTATGAAGTTATAAATTATGTTATATCACAAGAAGCAGCACTTTATACCTACTTTTTATTTTAATTTTCAATAAAGAATGCATTGAAGGTGATTTTCAATGGCAACTTTGTTGATATCAGGATAGCCGAAACTGGCTCAACAGGTTTTTCAACTGTCTCAGATAATTAGCCATAACTTCTGAACCAGACCCCCAAATTACACCAACTAAAAATCTCATGAAAGCTGGAACACTCCTAAAAAAGAATCAGTAAAACCTCAGTTGAGATGAACTTAAATTTTTGGCCAAAAAAAATAATCTTTGATTGTATAGTTTTTTTGGGACAGTCTGTATAATGCATTAAAAATGTGTAAGTATTGAAAATTTTTGAGAATACAGAAGTACAGAATCAATAATTGTTTCTGAAATTGGTAAATTATAATCATTATTTATTTCACAGATGAAAGATTGTAATGAAGTGTTAAGTTCTTCAAATATACGCATGATTCTGTAAATATGACAAAATTAACATATTTTAGCTTACGGGGGTTATGGGTAGTGGTGGGGTCCGAAGGCCCCTTTAATTATTTTAAAAGTGCATATTTGTTGGAGTCAAGTGGAAAAACTTTTGACTGTGACCGATTTGAAATAAAAACCATTTACACCCCATCCTATAGTAAATAGGGTATAGTCGGTTAACTTTTAGGGAAGTTGAAGTCCAAATGGGACCCAACTCGAGTCCTATATGCAGCTTCTAAATTTCCGAAGGTCACATACTGAGGTCAAAGGTCATCTGAGTTCAAGATGTAAATTGGGTGAACTCACGCAACCACTGCATCTGAGCCTACAATTTTTTTTAAGTTGACAACTTTCTGGAAGGAGCTAGGAGAAGGGGTGCTCGGTTAACTTTTTGCGAGTCCAATTGGGACCAAAGTTGGGTAATAGATGCAGCTACGTTAATGAAATCAAAGGTCACATATTGTTGAAGTCAAAGATCATCTGAAATCAAGTACAAATATATTTGGAGACCGCAAAAAAGGCGACACTTGATTACAAACTCGCCTTATATTGATATTTTGGATATTTTGTTTTTGTTTTATTATTGTTTTTGTACTTTATGTGCAGATTGTCTTAAAGATTTTACTGACCTCGAACTTTGAATATCTTTGTGTTGCTGGTAGTTTACGAAGTGATTTGGGACACCGTAATCAGATCCTCACTTGCGCTTTGTGGGTTTGGTTAGCGGACTATAAACATCATCGTCCTGAGGCCGTGTTTACATAAGACGATCAGTAAATCTACTGATTTATTTAGTATTTATTCTACCATACCACCTGCTAACCATTTAGATACGCGGTTGTATCCTATCTCATATTATCCTTTTCCAGGAGATAATCACTTTTTTTATCTTCTCCGTTTGTCTTATTCGTTTTACCACAATCGCTGTATGAGAATTATCGCCTGACAATTTGAAATAAGTTCAGATAGCAATTTGCCTTTAATCGGAAGTTAATCCTCAGTAGCTGATAATACTTTTCTGAATAATTCTCACCCCTGAGGTATTTATGCTAACGTATCTGGTTCTCTCCGATATTAATCTTCTCCCGCTGTCTTGTTTCGAATATTGTTTTCTTAAAATTCAACTGGTGTATATTTCTAACTGTATTCTCCACCTAAAGGTTAAAACCTTAGAGAATCTTTCCTGTCTTTATTCCGTACATGTTTTCATGGTGCTAGGACACTCTTTTAAAATAATGTTTTCACTTCTACTTAAACATATGTTTTATATTTACTGGGAAAATACCTTGACACAACTGAGGAGTCCTTAAATACAGTCCACACCTATTATGTCATGATTTTATGTCATCCGGTTGATAGGCGGGGGCTTTTTGGGGGGGTGTTTTCCTGTGAACTATAATATGATGCAGGTAGAACCTTTAGAAGCGAGCGCTCAGATACACTTTAATTACACTATGGTAGCTAGGGACACTCTTCAAAGAGACATTTTTTCCTTCTTCGACTATAAATATGGTTTTATATTTACTGGGAAATACCTATGACATCACTGAGCAGTCCTTAAATACAGTCACACCTTTATGTCATGGATTTTATCGTATTCGGTTGATAGGGCGTGTTGTTTTCCTTGTGTGAACTATAATATGATGCAGGTTGAACCTGAGAAGCGAGCGAGCGCTCAGATCATACACTTGCATTCTATCACACTTTGACCATAGAAATGGCATGCAAGAATTCCTAAAATTACCGTTTGGAAATCCAAATGCCCAAAATCCAGCAGATAGTGTCCGGCCCCCCTGGTTCTCCCCCCCCCCGGGTTCAAGTCGTATTAATTCTTACTAGGGTGCACAACATTAGAGGCTAGAATATGGTGCCAAAATGTGCGCAAAATAGCATCAATAACTCAGAATTTTCCTAGGGGAAAGTACGGATATTGCTGTTGATAATTTGCCGTTAATCCAACAGCTTTGACGACATTATAAAAAAATTCAGAATTTTTCTCATCAAGATTTCACTTTTTTACGTGTTAAACCCACGGACCTTCCCCGTATAGAGGTCAGGGGTTTAAACCGGGGAAAAGGGAGGGGGAGGGTCGAATTTATTTTGGCATCCGTCGGAAAAATTAGCACTCTGTATATAATACCCAGTAAACATTGTATATGATTCTGTGGCGTTAAAGGCTCATGATACGGTAATTTTTTCTATCATAACTGTGCAAAATGGATAATAAATGCAAAAAGCCCACGCCCAAACAAAAAAACGAAAAATAAAAAAAAAAAAAAAAAATTCAATCATATGGACAAATCGGTCTTGGAAAGGAAATTTGAAGCACAAAATGTGTGCGATATGAGCCAGAGACCCTATCATACGTCGGGTATACGTTGTGTGTTGCATGAACGCCGTAGTCTCGTGTGTACGTTTGTAGTACGTTCGTGCTCGGACCATCGTGGAGTCAAATAGGCGTGTTAGGACCCCATATAATGAGGGATGAGGACTAAATTTGAAATAAATAACGTTTTCAGCAGTTCTGGATGATAGTTTTGGAAATGGTGCTAAAATTGAATTTTCAATGGCTGCATTTTTTTTTTCGCCAAATTTCTTTCTTACGAACTAAAAGTTCCCCCCCACCCCCGTTTGTTTTAAAACAATGGGCAATCCGTCTAAAATTAGGATTTCTTGGCCGCCCTCCCCTAAGAAAGAAAGAAATTAGGAATTAAAAGGGTGCCATCTATTGAGGAAACAAGTTTCAAAATGCAAGTATCATTATACTAGATTTAGGTAAAAAAATTACTATTTAGAAAAATTGCTATAACCACTAGCAACCCATTCAGTATAAGCTTTCATAGCAACAAGCCCCCACCCCCAAAAGTGACGTGATGCGACATGATGTGAAACAATGAATATATTATTTAAAAGTGACAGGAGGAGATTTTTAGAATGAATCTCTCAAATTCACTGGATTCGGTTTGGTAGGTCAGTTGTAGACCACCTACCGCCGAAACGTTTGGAAGGTTATTGGGACAAACAGGTGCAAAAGAAAACCACAAGCCTTGTTTGAACTTGCCTGGCTATCGTAATCGTTCACCATAGAAACAACCATGCTTTGACTTCTGTCCGTGCACGACCCAGAAACTACTAAATCATCATCTTTACTAAAATTAAAGACGGCTCGTATTCGGCTTATTCAATTCAGGTGTGTTCTAATTACAGTGGTAAGGCATTCCAAATAGGTAAAAAAACATAGGTTCAAGGATAAAAATTGGGGCGCTTCTTTCTGGAAATCTCATATCTCTTAAGGTAAAGCCTATATATAAATAGCGATCATACAGTGTTGCGATGTGCACATTTCATTTTTATCACAGTGCATACTTTAAAAAGTGATGTTAGTATACATACTCCATATTTCTGTTTCTGGCCTGAGTAGAACATGGTATAAAAACAAAACCATTTAGTCTGGGCCTAGCCCTCGAGAATTAAAAACAAATTCTTGACCAAGGCATGGCACACGTGTGAGTTACTTGTGTGTGATTGTCTATGCACGCTTCGTGTAGCCTGAACCCCAGTGACAGTGCAGTGTGTTGCCATATTTTTTTTGGGGTGGGGGGTGGAAGAGGTGGGGGGGAGCAGCCTACTTGGTTTTTAAACTTGGCCAAGAATGTTTACCAAGACTATTGAAGATAGGCTAGTCTATGTCGAAGCAAGAGTAAAACTAGGTAGAGTCTAGGCTAGGCCTCGACTAGTCTAGGCTAGACATAGCCACTCTCTAATCTATTCAACATGATCAGGGCCCATATAAATATTAGCCGAAACATTGTTTTTCATTGTTAAAAAAACAAATTAAAACACTATTGTACGTAGTCGTAGACAAAACACACAAAAATGTAACAAGCTTATTTTCTAGCTAGGCATGTTACTGGTTATAGTCTAGCCTAGCCAAAAAAAAAGCTATGGCAAAAGGGCATAAATAATCCAGTGCTGACCTCCTCAGACCAGGCTCTAATGTCTAAACCATGTGGCATGCATACAGATTGATAACTGATGTCAAGGATAAATCTCCCACGTTCATGTTTATATTGAAAAGATTTCCTAGCTAGGACCTAGGTTGAAGTTGAGTTGAAGTCCTAAGTCAACAAGAAACGCATGTTCCAGCGTGTCCGATGTAAGTAACTTTAACATAACACGTTGTGTAGTCATCATGTCATGGATTATGGTATGGTAGTACTCACGTCACCAAGTTATCACATACCAGTTGAACTTGAATTTGAAGTAGCTACAAAACAAAATAATAAAAAAGTAATTTTCTTCACTACGCAGTAGCCTATTTTCTAATAGGCAAAATTTGGATGCATGGAAGGGGGCGTTGAAACTGCCTACACATCTGCACGGTGGCGTGCTGCTGTGAGCAACCTAAACTTTAAAAGCATGACAAGGGGTAAGGTTGTCGAATTAACAGCGACATCACACAAACTGCGTGTTGCCGCGGCCATATCCACTCATCATGATCAGACTTTGCCATGATTGGGTGCATGATATGACTACAAATGTTGTTCCTGGAATTATTTTATTTCAGCATTTTTCTGCCTACGCTTGTGCAATATATTGTCATACTGTTTACCCACTGTTGTCGTTAATCCTGACTTTGTTTCCTACATAGATTAATCTTTGATACGAAAAAAAAAGCTAAACAAAACTCGTATTTGAGCAGGATGGATGAAAATTATTTTTATATTTGATTGAGAAAAAAAACATATTATCATTTATTGATGAGCTTTATTCAGTTGTATTTATAATTACGACATAATCCTAGTTGTACATCTATACCGTCAATTTAGGTAATTCACTTATTTCATCATCTCGCTTATAATTTAGCTTTTCTTTTTTCAAGATTCAAGCCTGCAATTCCTCTGGCTTTTTTCTCTAAACTCTTTTACCATCCTCACTGTTGGGCCAAAGAGCTATAACACAATGCGTCAATATAGTGTTTGTGCGGATTTGATTTGTAAAACCCTACTGCGCATGTACATCGTAAACACGATCAAGACTAGATTGTTTGAGTTTCTACAATATCGAAGTTGTTTTTTAATTGATTCCAGTATAATTTTTAAATATCAGCACAGCATTATTTCATAGGTTTAATGTTAGAAAAACAAGTACAATAAAAAATGAATTGCGAGAGGGGAAAGAAGTGAATAACAAAATATAACAACAGAATGGAAAATTAAAATAATTAATTGTGAATTCGGACTATAATGAAAACTTCATATAACCAATTTTAAAGATAGCGCGCCCCTGTTCGGTACCCGTCGATTAAATAAACTCCGTAGGAGTTAATGGTAAGAACGTAAAGGGGGATCAAATGAGGGTCGGTATTTTTTAAACCTGTCAGACTATAGATTTTCAATAGCTGTCAATACGTCATCGCGATGTTTATAAGAGCTTCGCTTCGCTCGCTTATTAGAGTTCGTTTTTTTTTTTTTGTTTTTAAAACACATGTTATATTACCCCAAGTAGTAACAGATAGTAACAGCGCTATCCTTAGCTAAATCAATACCACGCTTTAATATTTTTTACATCTTTGGAACTGATTCGGGCCTTTCGTCGAAAAGTTGGATAGGGTTACCTTTTTTCCTGATTAACTTCCCTAGAGTGAATGTAATCAACGCATCTTGAAGCAGGCATGAGCGCAAAATATAAATGGACTTTTAAATATTTTGGTGCTCCCCAAATATTCAACAGGTTTTTTCGTACCCAACAATTTACAAAAAAATATGCCTCATTGCGGTGGCCATCTTGGACGCCTGATGTTTTTTAGTCCACTTCAATTCAGGCAGGTAAAAACTTGAAAAGAGGTTAAAAAACCCACTTTCGTTAACTCCTGGATACAATTTCATTTATAATTTGAAATTATAATGGCGGTTTTCATATTACCTCCATGGCAGCCGTTTGAAATGGGACAGTTGCAGGCTAACGTTGTTGTTAGCTTTTCGGGGCGGAAACATACCCGATCCGAACCAGTTTTTTTAAGGGTGTGATAAATGGGCCAATTCGCCGATAAAGTGTGGCAAGTTTGGTCTTCCCAAATCAACACAATCAACAGATCTCGACTCATGAACGACAAGGGACTGCCCATCAAACCCAAGCGTGCTAGACGTCACCAAAGTCAGGACCTTGACTATGCAGATGATTATAGCTACTAAAAATCATGAGAATTGCTGCAGACACAGTCGGCCAACATCTAAATGCCCACACTTGAGAATGCTCCAGACAAAGTCGGCCTACATCGTATAAAATGCAAAAGAAGAACGAAGACGGAAATATGCGCGGCAATGAGGGTAAGGTGAACACCAACCTATCTGCACTACAGGACGGTACCCAAATCAAAAGAGGTCAGGGAGTTCAAGTACCTGGGGGTCCTATGTTGCCGAACAGCAATAGGACAAGCTTGGAAGCCTCCAATAAACTACATCACTTATGGCCAATCTGGAATCTCCAATTCAACAGCTGAAGTTCTTCAGAGACTGTAGAGAGTATCCTGTTATATGGATTCTGGGAACCTGTTCCATGAAGAAAGAAAAGTAACAGGATAGACTGGATGGAAACCTAAATTCAGGTTTTCTTTTGCGAGGTACAAGCATATCCGGGCCGTAAGAACATGATGGTTCAAAGCACGATATATGGAGATATCCCTCCAATCTCATTTCTGTTGCCCAAAGCCGAGCTCGACTTTGCCCGGGTCCCAAAGGCAATTGTGCTGTTAATTTCTGTCCGAGTTAATGGACGAGAGAAAATACCAAAATTGCGAATTCTTACAGATATGACCGAATTTGCACGTTAGTAAGATTAGGTTCACACGTGGATTACTAATGGTAACGGTTCAGATGATATAAAAATCTCTCAACTTTTTTTAGGTAAGTCGGGTGTGGACTAGGTTGTGGATCATGAAATGCCCCTTTAGTAAATTTATTCATCTTTTAAAGGGCCAAAACAAGCTTTAATTAAAAACACTTGTGCATGACTTTAAAGCGACAGAAAAGAAAAAAATCGCTTGTGAACACCTTAATCAGAGGGATGGCCCCCAAATGGGGAAAATAAATCACCAATTTGGGGAAACTACGGAAAAATCTGGGGTTGTTTTTTTTGATGTCACGTCAGCTCATGCTATTTATAACGTGTGAAACAGAAGTTGTACATAGCTCTTTTGGAAACTAAAAACCACGCCATCGGCAATTTTCAGGGCAGATTTGTCATGCCCATGGATCATTTTGACATTTGTTTTTTAATTGTCCCTACAATTACCTTGCATTTATAACAACACATCGTAAAACTAGTACAAGTTCAGTTCCTATATTACAACCATGAGCAACAATATGTAACCACTTTGAATGTGTGCAACCTAATTTTTTACCCGAGGATGACCTGACACGTACTAGTGTTTTACTCCTGTAACTCCTAGACAAACTAACCTTATTCCTTATAAGCCAGGATAAATTTGTTGGGTGTACATATTAACACGATTTATCTGATTTCAAATATTCCCCTTGGTTTTAATTCTTTCCCTTTTATTTAACATTGTTTGCCCTTAGTCTTTCATCAATTGGCGTTTATTGGCTACAGTCCTGTGGCTGCGTGACTCATTCTGGATTTGCTGTAACGATGGTATTTTTGCCACTGTAGTGGTAACGAGTAACAATGTAAGTAATGTATGGTTGCCAGTTCCTGAGTTAAAGTCTCTTTTATAAATATATTGATCCGATCGTGGCAATCTGTACTTACAAAGAGTATCTACCATTGAAAAGAAATGCCACCTGGCTTTCCCATATTGAACATAAATTGAATTGAAAGAGACAAAAGAGTTGCCTGCTATTATGTTAAACTAGCGGGAGACCCGCGCTGTCCGAATGCCCCTGGATTTGGAGGAGCGGAGCCAGCCTTACACCCATCGGGACACCCATATATATCCATTTCATAGTGCTCCCCCGGTCCGGGTTATATATACGGTACGTCGCGTAATTATTGCCTAGTAATGGTGTTACACAATACTACTGAACGATACACCATGTCCACAGTGTACACGTTTACAATCGGTAACAACGATTCAACTTGGCAACCGAGGGTTTCTTGAAATCGGCAGCGACAGTTCGCTTACACTGACTCTAAAAGCGTGACTTAAAATGATGCAAGGCAAAATTTAGATTCCATTAAAAACCTAGGTGTGACCACCTCAAAAAGAACTGTCATCTCTTAAAGGAAGATAATCTACATCAAATGGTGACATTATCTTTCGAGGACCCCTCTAGGAATTTTTTGTAAAAAAATGGTTTTTTTTTTTAAAGTTGAAGCAAAATTCGCATTTTGACATTGCGATGATCAAACTCGGTGAGGGATTATGGGTAGTCTGGCAAGTCGAAACAATCGGAAGTCATTAAACGATAGCTTTTTCAGAAATAAGACTAGGAGTCACGCAGGCGGCGGTAAGTCCCTGTATGCGATGTGGTATAGCACCCTCGCATTGAGATCACCTGCGTATCGACTTGCCGCTTTTTTGTGTGTTTTGTTCTTTATTTTCCGGGATAAATTATCCGTAACTTTCCTGAGAACTGATTCAACACATAGTACGGGTGCCGTGCGATTACATTGCGGTCAAACAAATGTGATGCTACCGTCTGGCGGCATTGTTTTCTGTTACTGTCGGGCATTCGTATTGTGGTTTAAAGAAAGGGTTCGGTTGGCAGATAATGGACAGATAATGTAAGGTACATTCCCTCATATGCTTACCACATATTACTTTGCTTGACACATTATGCTTGCATAGAAGTATACCCATTTGCGCTAAGACGCCTCGCTCCGCTCGGTCGAGGCTTCGCACTCGACAGGCGCATCCGGCGATCCCGTCGCGTTTGATGGACAAAATTTTGAGGCATCTTTGACAAAGGCTATGTTGCCCTACAAAGATTTTGCCCGATGTTGTTCTAGGGATCCATGGCCATTGGCATGATTTGCGGTAAAGGAAATTCTGTAGCAATTTGTTCCAGGTGAAAATTCACTTTGTCCGAAACAATTGGCAAACCAGAAAAAATGCTCGGGTCCTCATAATTTGTTATTGCTATCATCAATGAAGAGCAAGTTAATTTAAAAAGACACTTTTACCACTTATACCACCCGCCCATTTTTTTATCAACAGATTAAACCAATAATTCGGGATTTAATGAGTAAAAACAACCGATATCACTTTGGAGAGTTTCCGTAACCTGACCCATCTGACACTTTTCTGACACACTTATGAATTCGGAAACTTTAAACATGTGCTTTATTCCGTGAAGGGTTCCGAATTCATATTTGTTTCAGAAAAAAAGCGTGCAGATGGGTCAGGTTACGGAAACCCTTATCTTATAAAGTGCTTGCACAGGGAGTCAATTATGTTAGCTTCGCTAGAGCTATCTTTAAGAATAACTCAAGCAGGCAAACAATACAAAAGAATCACCTGAAGAATGCAATGTTCAGGTGAACCAAGTGTATGTATTGTATTTTGGCTTATATTCGACGTATGTGATCTGGAGGGCAAACAAAGGTCCACTCAACGTAGGTTTTTATGTTTAAAATTCCATCTCGTTAACCATAAAGCCGATTATAACAGAGAATTTTGGCGGCTTCGTTTAAAATGGTGGTTTATTGCCATTTGGTCTAATCCCATTTGGTCAAATAGCCATTTGGTCTAACTTCAATTCGTCTAAACCCATATTGTCTAATACCAATTTGTCTAATAGCCATTTAGTCTTACATCCAATTTATCTAACAACCAGAATGTCTAATATCCATTTGGTCTAATGCCCATCTAGTCTAATACCCATTTCGTCTATTGCCATTTGGTCTAATAACCACAAACACCATTTGGTCTAATTACCATTTGGTCTAATATCCATTTTGTCTAATATCCATTTGGTCTAATATCCATTTGGTCTAATATCCATTTGGTCTAATACCCAATTGGTATAATAGCCATCTGGTCTAATATCCATCTGGTCTAATACCCATTTGGTCTAATATCCATTTGGTCTAATATCCATTTGGTCTAACACCCATTTGGTCTAATACCCATTTGGTCTAATGTCCACCCGGTCTAATATCTACTTGGTCTAATACCCATTTGGTCTAATATCCATTTGAATGTTAAATCCAAAATAATTGATCTTAAACATTGATTTATAATATTGAAAAAAAATATCTGCCAATTGCATGTATCAGTATGCCATCCTCAACATCATAATCATTTCTGCTGCAGCTAGAGCAGGCGACCACAAGTTCCCCCAGCTACACTGCAAAAACTGGAGGGTTAACTTTAACACCATGTGTGTTAATTTTAACACCATCCTGGAGTCAATACGGGACCACACCCACTGATGTTAGATTACACCATGTTAGTGTTATATTAACACCAATGTTGGTGTTACAATGTGTGCTATGACACTGCTTGGTGTTAATTTTATACCACATATGGTGTTAATATTTTTTTAACACTAACAATTGACACTACTGGTGTAATCTAACACTCTCCTGGAGTCAATACGGGACCGCTCCCTCTGGTGTTAATTAACACCAAACTTTGGTGTTAACATTTATATTTGTAACGTGTGATATTTTAGTAGAAAATGCTTGATTTTGTTATTTGTGCTTTTATTATAACTGCTTGCCGCTAACAAATCATAAACAGAACACCAACATCCATAATTAAAATTATGCAGCAACACTGAGTGGTGTTAAATCCTAAATTTCAACACCAGAAACTAACACCAACAAGCTTGACACCGACTTGGTGTTAAAATTTTAACACCCCAATTTTTGCAGTGTGCAGCGGTCATTAGCCATTTTTAGCAATTGCCTTTTTTTCCTTAGCATGTTGTCCGTGTCCCCCAGGGGACACTGAATGTATTGCAGAACAGTGTTCATTGTCGTCCAGGTTTTCTCCTGCCATGCATACTCTTATTTCATTTGATGAGTCCTGGCTCTTTTCATGAGGGGTGCATTCGCTGTCAGATTACGGATGGTGGCAT
>JAMKCH010047990.1:0-10789 GCA_023653785.1 Ophioderma brevispina
AGGCGCAGGGACTTCTGTTAATCATGTTATTGTGAGGAATGTTCAGGCTTGAAATACACTATTGTGCGTTTCATACATGAAATTGTATTTAGGGGCAGGTGAGTGAGGTTAAATGACCGGAGTGGCCTCAGGATAATCCGGTTGTGGCACGTGCATTTGAATTCTCTTTATTTCCCTCCCGACTTTATGAATAGGTCCAAAACTCGCCAGGGTGACTAACGTATAGGGAGGGGGCAAACCCTAATATTCCCTTGCAAACTGACATCCCATGCTATAGAAAACGGCCCTATCTGGTAGCTTCTATGGGCCATAAAGTAACATTCGCTAGGTGGACAGCGTTTTTCAATCGCCTGCACGGGGGTGTTACAAGGGGGTCAAGTTACTATGCATGGGGGTCAAATGTTTTAACTGCTCCAATCTATGTAATAGAGCTCAAATTATCCTTAGTAACCAGGATAAAAAAGTGTCAATTTGATCACATCGTGTGGTGCTTTCCTCTCCCAAGATATTTGGGAAAATAGGCTAAGGTCATTTGTTTATTCAAGAAAGGTCAACATGTTTTAATACGCAAGATTTTTGTAAAAAATATTAAAAAAAATATGTATAGGTAAATCAGGCACGCTTTATTAAATACACATTAAAATACATAGAAAAAACAACAAACAAATTGACATTAAAAAGCCCGCAGTTTGGAACCTAGACGCAGGGAACCCGACCACGGGTCCTTGCAAGGAATAGACAAATGATTGCAATTCAGTAGCTGTGGATACAAGATTAACAACAAAGACACAATTAATTAGTAACAGGCAATTAAATCTTAAAAGGCCCGGTTTCAACCACGTTGGTTCAAACTTGAACAAAAGTTCTAAAGAGGTGCATCATGACGCGGGATTCTGCACACTTTAGCCCGCACATTTTTGAAGGAAAGTTTGTTTTTGGACATTTACCAGTCTTTTGAATTTTTCAAGGGGTTTTCCAGGAGTAATATCTCCTCTGGCTACCAATTTCAAGGGCGATAAATTCCACATGAAACCCGGTCTTTTTAATCACTAACGAGGCTGGGATATTTGTCTGTCTTCCTTGCATGTGCAGCTTCAATATTAGGTCAAATGGAACTGTGAGTTCAATAAGGGTGATCTTGTTGAGATTAGGCCAATATAGCACTAAATCAGGACGCTGGGACAGGGAAAAATTGCAGAGGAATTGTTTGTACTTGTTTTCCCATGGATGTTCATAAATCAACAATACCTTTGGCCATCCTTACCATCACATACGTTGGACAAATTGGCAAGCAGGACAATACCGAATCATGCCGCCAGAATACCGACCCTCTTCAGCATAACCTTCCGCAGTTAAGAATATGATTGAGTGTTTGGCTATTACCACACAACGTGCATTTTGTATTAAAAATAGAACGTTGACGCCATCTATTTAGGTTGGCGAGGGTAGGGAGGGAGTCGGTTGACGCATTTAACACAAACTGGAGAACCCCGAGGTTCACTCATAACTAATTTGCTTCCATTATACTGATTCAAATTGCCTTTTATTTGCATAGGGTTGGTTCCGTTTAATAAGGGAGGGGTGTATATGTCCCGTCCCAAAGAGTCCTACAGGGAAATTTGACCCCCTTCAAGTATAACAAAAGATGAAGCAAAAAATGCAAAAGCATTTCATATTTGGAATCAGTAATCATAAACATTTCTAAAAAATATTTTTACAAAGAAATTTGGATTACAACATTGACCTTTCTTGAATAAAACAAATGACCTTTAGTAACCTATTGTTCCCCAAATATCTTGGAAAGAAGCACCACCGCAATGTGACCCAATTGACTTTTTTACTCCTAATGTTACCTAAGGAATAATTTGAGCTACATTACTTAGATTTAAGCATTTTAAACATTTGACCCCCATAGTAACTTTACCCCATCTCTTTGTAGGTCCCGTGCAGCATATTTCTTTACGTGGGTCCACCCTGGGGGTGTTTATTTGATCCATTTGAACTATTTGACATGCATAGAATTTTTTTATGCATTGCGATGCAGGTTGACTTTGCCCTGCCCCCTAGTTAGCTATCAACGCGAATCGACTATAATTATATCTCTGTTTCTGATGTGTTGGAAACAACCACTGAACTTCTTTCTTCTTCATCATGATATCACATTCCTGGATTCGGAAGTAAGATCAACCCCTTCCTTATTAGGGTTCATGATCTTAGCCTCCTGATAAGGAATGCACTTTGGAACCTCATTTGGGAGCTTACTATCTAAAACAGTATCTTCTTTATTACCACGACTGCTGGATGGCAATATCTGCCACTACTCGCCCCCTGCTTGTGACTAACGTATCGACTACATCTACCACTATTTAAATTCCGGTACGTTGTTTAGAGGAGCTGGATTCTGCTCTTCCACCTAAACTGAAAAGACACATTAGAGTGCACCTTGGCCGGGATGAACCTTTTCAATTAAAGTTTTCAATCGCCCGCTGTTGGGTAGTTTGTCAAAAAAATCGCGCTGTTTCCTCCTCCCTTTTGCGTCCCTTTGGCCCTTTCCCCCTTTTCCTTTCACTTTCTGTGTTGATTCTGAAGTCTTCTCGTCACTACTACTAGAAGAGGTTTTCTTTCCAGTATCTTGTGAGGATGTTCCGCTAGGTCCAGGTTTCTGTACCCCGTCCTTACCCACGTGTGGGGGATCTGTCGCATCATTGACTGGCCTGAGACTGCTCTGGTCAGTCTTTTTCTTGGAAACGGGCAACAAATAAATTATGGAGGTATACAAATATGGATTGAGGGAAGAATTTATAGAAGATAAAACCACTGACCATGTGTACATTTCTAAGGATTACAGCAGCTCCTGTCGGTGATAGGATACCCATGATTATGACTGGTATCCAGCAAATAAAATCGGTGCCTATAATAACTGTCCATTCGGATCGCAAGACGTCGCTCCTCGCGTTGACGTCTTCCCTTTCGGCCTCGAGACGGGCGGCGGACTGTTGGAGTTTTACGAAGACAGCTATGTAGCAATGGCTATTATCAAGCAAGAAACATACCAGCTTTACACCGAGAAAGATAATGATAGAAAAATACCACGTCGGGTTTGGAGTCCCCCTGCTGAACTGAGATTGGAGACTCTGCGGCATCCGATAGAGTACTCCCAACTTCACTGTCATACGCTGTAACTAGAAGTTCGCGTTAATCAGAGGTAATCCAACGCAAACATCATATAGGTCGTAGAAATCGGACCTCAGGACCACTAAATATAGGTGTATACTTAAAATTCCCGGAAAAATGTTCCACAGTAGAGCGCCAAACATTTTTTCTTTGTAGCTTCAGCGAGTTTGCTAATGGAATACACCACTCCCGACTCGATCAACGCTTATAAAGGTCAAGAGGAATACGTACGGACCCCTTCACTGAACACAAAGAATGAATCCCAGCAAATCTGCAACTACGCCATCGCCATTGCTCAGAATACACAAAGTATTCGTTGCCATTTAAAACAAGGTCTCTCATCCATATCACCATGGTAGATGCCCATGAGAAAATCTTTGCTGCATATGCCTATTTTTTAGAATGACTGACCGTGCTGCTTGAGTAGGACTTTCTCGTTTTTCTTTATCTCCACAGAAGAGCGTAAAGATTCCCAAGAAGGGCACTTATCCTAGAATCCACATGGAAACTCGTACAGAGATTCTGCATAAGACTCCCGCACATGAAGAGTGGAGGTTGAGGTTCTAAAGTGATACGTTTTTGGAAGTGATTTTCCGAAGAAACAACAGAGAATTATGCTATTCCAAATATTGGAATTTAATTAAACAAAATTAGTGATGCATTGTACTAATATTTTGTCCAAATAGTCTGTTCCCCTTTTTGTCTATGTTATAGTGGAAGCTTGCTGGGCCTACAGCTTTTAATGTACAGCTTATATAGATTCTTCAAACGTTTACTTGTATGTGTACCAGGAATACCCCAGTGTGGCAGGAGATCTGGTCATCCGGACTCATAGTCCACCTAACAACTGTGAATAATAATGGCACCGGTTCGTTTACCTCTTTACGCAGCATTAGTTTCATGCTTAATTCCGTTGTCGTCTATGAGCCCGGACTATGGCTCCGCGGACCCTATATCCATTTTTACACAACACCAGTCCTCTCTGGGGAGAAAGGTAAAACAAATGTTTTGTAAATACTTGAAGTATACACAATCGTCGGTGAGGATAGTTTATATTAGGTTTACAATGACAGCATTTGAAAATACGAATAATAATCTAAAAGACTGGTACAACGCGCCAGACGAACCATGAGACAAATCCATTTTGATGAACGTCAATTTGTGGAATGTTTTCATTGTTTCTTACCATCACTCTAAACAAAAGACCAATGTGAACAAAACTAACTCAAAACAATGAAGGCGGTAGTGTTGGTAAAGAAGCGGTGATGGTTATAATAATAGTACGATAATTACGATATTGTCACGGCTCACTCTGATAATGATGCAGTACCGCCGAGAGGGGGTCAAAGGGGGTAAATGGCTCCGGGCCCGGGGTCCAAGGGGCCCGTACAAAAAAAATACAGGACTGAATAAACCGTTAACTCCAAGGTTCCCCCTGGCCCGTAATCAATGTTGCAGATGGAAATAAAGTTAGATTGACACACTCACAGTGTTTTCAGATTTGATACTCCACGAAATGCATCGTTTTGAATTTCGACGATTGGAACATTCCAGAAAAATCTGTAATGTAAAAGACGGTGTAGTATTAGCTTGGACTAATAGGTATAGTTCATCCCAGGCCAGGCATTAGCAAAACTGTAATAAACAGAGGCTAAATTGAGTTTGATCTAAAGACATACAATATCCTTGTAATGTAAACTACAATTTGTGCATGATCGATCTACAGTGAACCTGATTGAAAGGATTTTTTAAATACTGGGGCTCAGAGGTAAATACATATTTGTTTTAATTTTATTTGTTTAAGTTGGTCAACAGAATTTTCCCACAAAAGCTAATGCATAAGCACATATAGACTGCTCTAGGAGGCCAGTAGAAATCAATTTAGGTAATGTTTTGCAGGCAGCTGTCATCTGCTGGGCACTAGGGATCACCAACTTGTACGCACCAATATCACGCGGAAATTGAAGAAAAGGCTGAAGGCCAAGAAGAACAGTAAGAGATTCAATACGTTCAGGCTACATGAACCAATTGTTAGAGCTCAATTTTCACTAAAACCTCAAAACAGGCATGCTGCACTGCAAGATTTGCAAGATTATGATGACTTACACTGTTAAAAAAATTTACGGAAATTTCTGGCAGCAGTATTTCCAGACATTTTTAGGGTAAATTTACAGAAATTTCTGTCAATTAACGGAATCCGTAAATTAACATTTTTTATGTTTTTTGTTTTTTATTGTTATTGTTTTCTCAAACAGATTTTCCGTAAATTTACGGAAAATCTGTTTTCTTCATTTACGGAATTTTTTAACAGTGTACCATGATTTTGAGCACATAATAACACAGCTAAGGAAATACTTGGTTTCATGAAGAGGGGTAAAATAACATGGAATCGAAAGATCTTGGGAGATTGTGGAAGAGAGAAGGAAATTGAACAGTAGTGTCAAGCAAGCAGAGTAATAAACGAGTCAAAGAAACATCTAGAGATAAGATAAAGGGTAAAGCATGAAAGAGATTAAAAGGCACAAAGTGGACTGAAGAACAAGTTTGAACATCAGCAAGAACAACAGAGGGTGGGAGAATGAAAGAACCTTAGGAGATTACAAATATCCTTGGAAATGGCAAAAATAAACCAATAAATGCAGTACGGACCTATAAACACTTACTTATTGAAGCGACAACTATGAGAGAAAGACGGAAGATCAATTTGAAGAAATCTTAAATAGATTAATCCCCGATGAACCAGTAGCATATATTGAGAGTAACCTTATTGAAGAATCGCATAACAAAGCTATATAGATCTTTAACCAGTACAAACTGCACTGCACTGCAACTTAATAGGCGGCGAACACCAGGCTCACAGAGGATAGGTGATTTTATATAATACAGGTGTCTCGAGGGTTCTAAATTCTGGCTTTCTAAAAATCAAAAAACATATGCCCGAGTGCAGTGCAAAATGAATTCTCGGATGCAACAAGATGGCAATTGTTGCGCCCCAAGTACCAAATACTACGATTACACTCTTAAATTATGTTCAATTGTTCAAACTAAATATGATAATGTTATGCTGTACAAAGAAACTTACAGATCTTCTAGAGACACCAGATCCTCAAATAAACCAGTTGTTATAACTGACAGATTAGTATCCGATAGATCTCTGTAAATATTTTTTTTTAAAAATCAAAGTTTACATTCACAATAATACACATAACGTCTTATGGTACATAAACTTCTAGATCCTGAGGGAAAAACGTCGAGTATTTACTGATGTAAAGCTGTTTGTGAAGTCACTAGCATCATTGACACTGCATGATTTAGTCCTTCACATTCCACTTGTGCAATTACATATTTATTACAAATTTCCACTTGAATTCAATTTACCATTTGAATGTGAGCAGATGTGCATTGCGACAACTTATAGACCAGTTAACAGCAATGTTTGTAAACATGTTAGGGCCTGGTATCTTGAAATAGGTCGGCCTGACTGTTACACACTGGACAATTGTATATGTTAGAGTTTTAATACTATGGGCCATAACGATTCGCAGGAATGGATTCCAGGCAACAAAAGAAGTTACAATAGTGCTAACTGTCTCCACTAATCGTTAAAATTTGACCGAATTTAGCCCAAATATTTTGTAGTTTTTGAATAATGAAGTTGTACCTGTACATGTTCGAATATGTATCAAGATTTGAACAGGGTGGCAGGTTAGTGGAAAGGACAAATTTGACGATCACATTAATATCTGCAAGCAAACCCCAGATAAATAACCACTGTCAACTTACAGCCCTTCAAGTTTGCTAAGACGTCAAAGCCCGCGTTTTGGAATAACTTTGATATCATTTTACGCAGAGAGCTGTTAATAACAAAGCCAATGTGTTTTTATTTGATCAAATCAAATTGCTTAGATTTGTAACATTCTAACAAAAATTTGAAGACATATATAGAGTAGTTAGAAATGTTGTTCTCGTACATGTCCGCATTTCCTTTCTTTTAATTATTTCAAGGGATAGAATTTCCATGAAGACCAAAAGTGGCTGCTCTCTACCATGCATGGTTTTATAGTCATTAATGATGCCAGTGGGGTATAACCATCTTTAAAAGAGCTTGTGACCTTTTTTTTGTCATTTTCTCCAATAATCTCTACAATTATTATCTATCAGCCCACATAAAGAATTGCGGTTCATAATAGCGGTCCGGTGTAGAAGTAATTATTATAGTCCGCCGTACTCATATTCCGACTACAACGGTAAAGAATGGGGTACTCGATTCAGTTGACTCTTCCCCCACCATTGTTATTAGTTTTCACGCTTTATTCCGTTGTAGTCTGTGAAGCCCGGACTGTGGCTTCCCCGGCGGATTACAATTACTTTCACAGCGGAATGAATATACGCTATTATAAATGTGATTCATTATTCGTGTCACACTTTCATTAAAAGTTTTTCGATCGAGTCTAATCAATCCGATAGGTGTGTATGTTTATCCATGAAGTATCCATTGCCATTCATAAGACTTAATCCATTCTTTGATTTGAACCAGTAACACAATGAAGGAAAATGAAAATATTTAAATTATTAAATTTGTAGAATGTACTCTACTGAGTGGTTTTTTTTATTGAAATCGGACATACGGTTCCGGAGATTATGGTCGATCAAAGTGAATCAGTGTAGGTAGAAATTAACAATTTACCCACCCAATTTGTGACAAATCACAATATTTATTACACAGTAAATGACAGACAAACCGAAGCAATCCTATAAGGAAACTTTTTCCGCAGCGGAAATCGAACCCACGACCTTCCGATCACATAGAAGGACTCCCTCTCCACTAGGCTGGTGCCCGATAAACAGACCTCAGAGCTGGCACCTAATGGTGAGCAGTCGAGATATGCAGCACATAACAATACACTTCAGCTACTGAAGACACTAGTACACGAGATCAAATTCTGATTACTCGCAACCTTAATATACAATACTAAAGTAGGCAATGAGGTCACGTAACATTGTACTAGAACACATACACACTTGAATCAAATGCAATGATACAATATGGAAACGAATATATACGAAAACTAGAGAATTTCACAGTTTACCCACCCAATTGTGACAATCACTATTTATCAACAGTAAATACAAGCACCGAAACTACTCTAGGGAAAATGTTCTAGAACGGAATCGAACCCACGCCTTTCCGATTAAGAGATGGACGCCCTTCTAAGGCTGCTTCGGTGCAACCCTAATTTCTTGATTCGGTACTTACAATTATACGCAATCCTGAAAGTCCTTTGAAGATGCCTTCCTTAACTGATGTTCAATTTTGCTTCCCGACAATTTCCTGTAGTGATATTTTCTAAATGAAAATTAAATATCGCGTTACAAAAACGTAGCATGTAAACATAATGAACTGATAGAATTTAGTACGGGAATTGTAGTACACTTACCACTGAGTTGAGATACACGTGCCATGTGCTCAAGTTGGCGTCACTTCCAACATGATAGCATTCTACCTGTAGTTGATTATTCCCCTTGTATTCGCATTTGCAGTCAGTGGGACACCTATTAATGTCTTTTAAGAAACAAAATGCAAATCTTCAAGGTGAAAAATTCTAGCATGAACCAGAGATATGATTTGTTTTCAGTATGTGCAATAATAATTTTACTATTTCAAATATTCTTACACATTTGAAGTTCATCGTCTCCAACAGGACATCCTTTTTGCCATCACAGACTAATTCATAAGGGTACACACTTCGCGTTACTGACGTTGTCTGAGACTCGCACCAAGTTAGAAACCTGGGCATTGAACGGCTTTCTGGGGCGGTGATTACGAGTGAACAAGACGTTAAAGAGAACCCGTTACAACGAATAAATACTATAAAACATATATTCATAAAATAATTATTGACCACATTATAGAATCGTTTCATCGAAAGAAAAACGAGATATTAACCTAAAAATGACTTCAACCATCTAGTCTGACCATGCGCTACTTAAAAACCGAGCTTAGTGTAGAACGGGTTATGCGATACGGCCGGCACGTTTCGTCATACATCCATATGAAAGTCGCGTCACATGTGAGGTGTTATGACGATAATGTGCCGTCCCGTATAGCATAATCACGTTAGGATACATGTACCGTTATGCACTAGCGCGAACTTCAAATAGCGCATCATGTCAGACAAACCCTTTTCCCTTTTTACTATTGTTATGGTTAGTATAATTCCGTTATCTATGTGAAACAATATTGTGTTCAATAATTATTTAGTAGCGTATGTCATATAAATTATTCTTAGTATAGGTTCTCCTTTTCAGGGAATCTTTTTGATCCTCGGCACACGCACACACAAACTCGCGCGCGCACACACGCGAGTGTAGTGTTGTACATCGTGATCACTAAATTATCAGTAGTAACGACTCAATAAACATACCCCAATGTGTTATTAGGTTGGTTTCAACTCGTGTTGTCAAAAATATGTACCTGGCTGACATTCTATAAGTCAATCACATAGGATGTCAGATCACGAAAAGAACAAGGGTTTTCGGTTAAAAGTCGGATCGATTGTGTAAAAAGTTTTGATTGTCGTTTATAGAAGAAGGTTTCTAGATGTCCTAAGCTATTGGCACTTACCGCGAATGAAAGAATTCACAGAAATTTACGAGCATGGGTTCTCATAGATACACTGTTCTGATCTTGGGGAATTACTCATAGCGCGACATCGCGATAAGAAGCTCTCATGAATAATAAGTGAATCAAATGTGTCTATGGATGTTTTACGTGTAGATAACGGACAACATTGCGATGATTTCACCCTTCTTATGATAAACACATTACAACAAGTGGAAGTTATGTGACAATGAATGAAAAAAGACACAACGCACCATTTTCTGGATATGTGGATATTCGTATAAAACAAGGTAGATAGGACATGTACACAGATGGAAATACTTTTGACCGGCAGGGGACATTAGACAATTACACTCAACATACACAAATAAACAGCAATACAAACACAGAACAGAATAATAATAATTTATTTATTATTTTATATATAACAAGGGAAAATACGCCATTTGATTTCCTCGGCGTTATTGAGGACATCATCGATCCATCGCACTGTGCTTTATCTTCAACACATCGACCACCCATTCGAAAACTGCAGCTGACTACATTTATGCCTTACGGCGAAGAGAACCGCAGAGAAGATGGTAACACATGTTGATAAGGGGGAAAAGTAATATTTTGTATAGTTACTTTATGGTGATATACTGGCACGTCGTGGTTTATTGCAGTTAAACGCGCCATATAGAGGCAGCAGAAAATGGCGGACAATAGGGAGATTAGGTGTTTCAGTGTGAACGGCGGAGCTTGTACACGTGACGTCAACGTGTCGTCACTTTTTTCCGTATATGACCAATCGGATCAGAGATGTTTGTTCACATACTCTTGCCCATAGATTTCACTGTACGGCTTATTCCGTGACGTCTTGTGGTGCAAATAATACGACTATACCAAAAATGATGTGTACACGCCACGGAAAACCTCAACCTCAAACAATACCCCCAAAGTATAGAAAGGTAAATATTTAATATAAATTGAGCAGAAATCAGGATCTTCACC
>JAMKCH010047991.1:0-17361 GCA_023653785.1 Ophioderma brevispina
GACAGTGTATCATGTAGTTGATCACATTTAGAGATGATTTTATTCATAACATCAAAACATTTCTTGGGCCTTAAATTTCACTGGGGTAATGAGAAAAATATGAACTAACTTGTGATACCAAAATCTCAATTTTGATGGAGATGTGGACGCGGACATGCTGTGTTCGATACTAGAATTTAGAGAAGGTGGATTTTGGCCTCTGTACAAAAATATACGAAAAATCCCTAAATTTATGTTTGTGGGGTCATTTTTGGAAAGTAATTTTCACTTTAAAGGGGGATAAAGTTGTGACCTTATTTGTTTTTGGACCTTGACGCCACAAACTTTCTATCTTTAAAGTTTCACACCAATATTTCAAACTGGTTTGATGTGAGAGCTAAAAACATGATTTTGTAAGCTGGTCAATCAAAATGGGGCATGTTTTCACTCATAACATCCAAACTAAACATCTTTTAGCCCTAAGATTTCACAGGGTAAATGACAAAAATAGTAGCTTTCTTAGACCAAATTTTGGACCACTTCCGGTAAATCTTGGGACGAGGCTATTAGTGATCGGACTTTCGGCCTCTAATGAGTGAGTGCACTCTCATAAAATTTTGCATATAGGAAGAAAATCACATTGAAGATGATTTTTTTCTTTGCATCTCAGAGGGCAAGTGTGAGATTTTGACCACTAGCTCCTGGAGCATAGGTTGTGGCAACCGTTCCAGAGCGGAGCTATTCATTATATTGAGTGCTGACCACAATAGCAGTAGCGATTTATTCCATAAATGTTATCAAGGATTAGAGTTGCAAATCTGGCACACCAATCCTCGCTGGTCTAGTGGTTAGGTACTAACCTCATGATACAGTGGTCTCGGGTTCGAATCTCGCTACTGCTTCTTTTAAAATATATAAAATTTTCATTATTTTTTCTCAGCTTAGGGAAAATAATCTAAAATCACAAAAAAAGATAAGAAAAACCAATAGCTGCCCTTTGAGGTTAGTGAGGGAAACCTGCTCCTGGAGCATGGGTGGTGGTCAAAAACTACCGCGTGCTCTCAGAGGCGCAGTGAGCAGTTTTGAGTAAAAATTAGCTTGGAAATCTTGAGTTTCAAAGCATTTCAAAAATCCCTAGAACATTATTTATTCAAAGTTAGTCTCATTCTCAGGTATATGGAGTTTTACCATGCATATCTACTTCATGAGGTCTGGAGCCACAAGCACACGCACCTACAAATCTGTGCGTCACGCATTATGTTATCAGTGTTGCATTTCCCCAGTATTCCATTGTCTGATCGGCCGATTTTTCTGCAATAATTATGCGAAAAGCAATCGATGGAAGAAAACCACGCATCTAAAAAGATTCCTGCATTCCTAATGCACAAAAAGTCTCCCGATGACCCCTGTAAATTTTGCTTATAAAAGAGATATTTGAGACCGAGTGATAGCATGTGGCATCAGTTGTTATTATTGTTATTCACTTGCTGAATGTGACGAACGTAAAATACGGCGTGTCTCATAAATATGCATAAGGACTTTCCAAATACGACGAGACGTAAACCAAATATGGTGGTGCCCAAAACTATGTTAATGAAGTGCGTATGCTCATTATAATACTTTTGGGCACCTTGATTTTGGTTACGCCGTTTGTGGAGAATCTGCTTGTCCATCTTATATAAGTCATTGGGTCTGAGCCACTAACATCTACATACTTACATAAGAATACTTTAGATATATGCTTATTGGGTCCAGCTCAATGAGGCCTACATCATCTTTTTAAAATCCTTTTTAACTTGTAAACTCCCTCACTGTTTGTCATCTACTGTAGATAGGAAATACGTGCTGTGAAAAGTGAATAATTTTGAGTGGATTTAAATTGATAAATTAAAAAATTATAAATAAATATAAAATTAGATGAGTATTCAAATTGGGTAGAAAATAATATGCCTGATAAAAATATAAAGCAAAGATTCTAATTTTCAGAATTTATTTAGAATTCATAATCCATTTTAGTATTTATTTTTTACCCATTTTTTGACCTTTTACCCAAATTACATGATTTTCAAGTTTTTGGAATTTTTGAGTGGTACTTACTGGCAACTCTGAATAAAAATAATCTGCAGGCCAGTCTATCTAGAGTTGAGACTGATTGATTTCATTATACTAGGTGGCAATATACAACAAATCATATAATGATACCTTTTGTGGGATATAAACTACCTGTCTGCACATGATATATTTGTAACCTATATCTTAATGGCACCATCAACACGCATCTTTTGACCTATAATTCTTAAACTAGAAGGGGGCCCTTTTTTCCTTAGCGTCATATCATCCATTTGCCTGCCTCGGCTCAATTCTGCTGCAATGTGTTGAATTGCTGTATGGCATCTGACAAGGTTTTGTCTTACAACCAATGCCAAGTCTACTTGGCAATTGATGTACATCACGCGCAGCTTTTACACTGCTAAATGAATCAGTTGGAGTTGGATTTTCTTCTCCACTTACAGTATGTTAGGAGGGGTGGAGCATGGACTTGATGATTTTAAGGTTATCATACAGTTCATGTAATCTGCCTACCAAGTAGAAAAGTGTATTTTCTAGACCTAAAATTGTATATTTATATGTACAAACCAAGTTTTCTACTGTATTAAAGGTGCAACAAGAGATTTTGAGGCACCCAAATATTGTGTCTAAATAATAATTTCATATAGATTTGACACTCAATAAATTTCTCACCTTGTATTTCGCTACAGAAATGTCTTAAAAGAGAGAAAAAGGGCGATTTTGATTTGCTTATATTTTAATATAAAACATAGGCTGAATTTCGTATTTGCTCCTATACGAAATTAGAAATTGCACAATTTTTGTACCAAAGAAACATTTGTCAGCTTAATCCTTTTAGATGGGGATATTTTTGATGAAAAGCTTTACACCAGGGCAAAAATCAGTACTTTCGATTTTTTAGGGACACCTGATATGTGAAATCTCTCTATGCACCTTTAAGCAATATAGCGTAGTTTGTAAAGTAACTGGTAGCTGTATTTATTGGGGTAGGGCTATTGCAGGGCCACTTTTAGAAAGTTAAACCTGAGGGATATGTAAATTTGCCCAAAAAGATATTAGACACAAGCAATCTTTCCACACATCATGAAAAGAAGTCAAATTTCATCTACTGAGCTGTGTCAGATTTTAAAATATAACTATTAAAAGGTTGACTCTGAGACTTCGGAATATAATTTTATATGTGTATTAATTAAAAATACTAAACCAGAACTAAAGATAGTCACATAAAATGCTCAATTCCAAAGTTTGAGATGAATCAAATATTTTGTTTCGATATTTTATGTATAGTTTATCAGTACCATTAGATACTGTGTATAACAAAAATTCTGGATCCAGAATTTTATTACAAACGTTAAGATTTTTTATATGAAAGACTTTGATTTGAGCTTAGCTATTTCACACAGTCATCAGTATGTGGACAAGCATAAATGTATATGCAAAAATCATGATTTGTTAGAAAATTGAGGGTGCCATCCTCTGGAAATCTCTGAGTCGGCCTTTAAGTTGATAAGCTGATTTTAAAGTGGGATGGCCCGATTTAAGGATATGAAGTTTTCATCTTGATAGATTGGCCTTCACTCCAAAAAACCCCATCTGTAAAGTTCGCGCCGAATTTCAATCCGTTTTGATGCGAGAGCTGAAAACGTGATTTGTAGCCCCATAGAGTGAGTGTTGTAAAATTAATATTGGTCGACCAAAATGGGTCACATTTTGCTCATAAATCCAAACCAAGCATTCTTTGGTGTAGATTTCACAGGGTAAATAAGAAAAATAGTAGCTTTCTTCTGATTACCAAAATGTTGACCGCTTCCGGTAAATCTGGGACTTTTGAGGGACGATGCTATTAGCGTCGGGCCATGGACCTTTAAAACACATGATATAATGAGCAATCAATTTTTCATGTGTCTGTTTATGCACATACAAAGCTTGTGCAATATTTACACTATTATAACATAGGATAGTAATTTAAGTAACCATTTATTTTTAAGAATCCATCATTCATCAGAGTATCAACCTTCATTATATCATAATTGGATTAAGCTAATCTTGCATCATTAGATAAGAAAAGGATGGATGAAGTGTGAGCAAATCGGTGACCAGCATTGGAAAAAAAAATTATTCTCATACCTATGATGTGTAACTATTAGCATGTCTCACCCTGATTATGTTCAGAGATTGTGTCAGTAAGGAATTAGAGTGAATACATGATGTGTTGTCCTTGTACCAATGATGAATTACTTTTTTGATATCGATCCATGAACAAGGATTTCACATTTCATTATGTCTTGCACATAGCATCTAAACCACGCTACATACTATGTAACATATGCATATATTGCTGCAATTTTATTTAAAGTTTCTTCTGCAAATGCCATTTTGCGTAGCCACGGGGGGCACGTGCCCCCCGACCCCCCCCCCCCCTACCCGCGAGGTGTGTCGTTACACATGGGTCCGTCGTAATTTGTAAAAAAGCTTTTTTTTGACGGCGTCGTGCAAGATATAATACAGAGAGCTCAACGAATTGGTTACTTCATCAACTGCTTAATTGGGTAATCGATACCACTATACACTCCCTACTACTACGATCTTTGCGTGTGGCGATGATATTTCAACCTCAGCCTCACCCTCAAAAACCCCCCGTTCGTTTATGTTGTTAGTTTATACCAAAGTTTTAAATCCGGTTTTGGTTCCCCGGTAACGAGGGTGGCCGGATACAACTCACTCACAGCAATACTGCTGTGTGAGGATTTATTGGAGCAAAAGGTAATCGACAGGATGCGCCTTCCTGACGTCATCCACAGTTTTCGGCGGTGGGCCTAGCCTTTGGGCAACCACGGCCACCACGCAAGGCTCATTTGCTGGATGGCCGCCATTAGCTTCTCCAGAGCTGACGCCCTTGTGATCTTCTTTTTCATTCTACCAGGGTAAACCAGCTACCCTCCACATCAAAATTCCGATGGGGGTGAACGGTTAAGCCGCCTACAACTCGGCCCAGGACCTTAGGCGTAAATCCCGGGGGGGGGATTGGTGATCTATCCCCCCCAATTTTTGATGAGGGGGATGGTCCATACGATCATCCCCCCCCATGTTGATGCCTGTTCAGGTGTTTTTGACCAAAAATAACCTCATATTTTATAAACCATATATTTAAATGGTAAATTTTCCGCGCGCTTTTGCGCGCATTTTGTTATGATTACAATTACATTTAATGATAATTAGCGTCGGAATGGCAAAATTTTTAGCCGTCGCTTTCGCGCACATGTGCTAGTAATACATCTCTCAGCAAACCTGTTTTAAATTCTTAATTTCATCAACCCCACCCCCCCCCAATGTCAAAAAGAAATTTCCGCACTGTCCCTGGGACGGTATCTGGTTTACCAGGATACCAGTATCAGGCCCTCATAGGAATCCTGACCCGACGGCCAAAAAAAAAATGGGTCAATCCGGCGAGCGTAGCGAGCCCGATAAAAATTGTTTGTCGGTACAATAAACGTGTCGGTAACATTTCATAAATCTGTGCCCCCTCGTCAACAAGATCCTGGCTACGCCACTGCAAATTGCTCTCATTTCATGTCGAGGTACTTGCGTGTAAAGTTGTAAAATGTGCATTTTTGGTATTTTGTGTCAAATTAAATGATGATCTAATTTGTAGAAGATAGGTTTCAATTCAATTACCATTGTGCTAAGATGGTGTCTTGCTATCCGGGCTTGCTATTTCTAAAAAAGTCTGAAGAGTTTTAGAAAGGGATTTCTTCGACTCACCTTTTCCAAACACACCACTAACTTGCTTTTATAGCAGGGATGTAAATAACATAGAAACGGGGTGGGCCATGGACCACCCATGAATTAATTATTTGGCACCATAAATTTCAGTCTGCCCAATTACCCAAATACCCACCACCCCGTTAATTATTTGACCCCCCCAGTAATTATCTGGCCAGCAAAAATCTATTAATGATGTTTGCAAGTATTTCAGTTAAATGCATGATAATGAATAATGCTAATAAAATATAGTCACTGTCAAAGCAATATTATGTATTCAGGGTAGTTGGAGTGAAAAATTATAGCTGAAGCTAAGGCATATACTAATTAAATGAAGGTAGGAAGGTATTGAAATAGATTGGAAGATGCATAAAATCCTGCCTGTTGTGTGTATATACACACCAAATAATGATCATAGGCCTGGTGGAATGGAACGCTAAATACAAAATGCTCCTACAAGTCCAAATAAAATGGAAGTTTGTTTGCAGTAAGTGCTAAAAATCAAATGTACTCACTTTTTGTTATTGTTTTAATTTGAGATCATCCCAAACGTACAGTCACACTAGTAAATCAGTAAATCATGTTCTACTGTATAATTATTAAATTATAAAACAAAAAAATATTGATGTTGGGAACCTGTATTAATAATATATCTCCTGGCTTTTTTGTCCAAGAAGGCCAATTTTCCTGAATTCATCAAATCAAAACCAAATGGCAGTTAAATGGTTAAAATTGAAATGCCTATTTGATTTTGTTCCTTTTGGTTTTTGCCTAATCATAACTCTAGCATAACTTAAATCCTCCTCCCCCCCACCCCCCGCACAGGACTCTTTCACCCCCCAACCCCAATGAACTGACCGTTTGTACAGTGTCGATGGAGATGGACCCAAATTCACCCCCCTCAGAAATGCCCTCGTACCCCTCCCCCCCCCCCTATTTCCAAAGGTCCTGGTTACGCCACTGCGTACAGGTGCTCCAATGTTACCTTTCTTTCATTCTGGCCCACGTTCAAATTTGGCAGGTATACCCGAAATGATGTGAGGGGCACATAATGGTCAGCATCCATTCATCAATGGGGCTTGACCTTGTTTTCTATACTTTTGGTAGCTACAAATGTGAGACACTCAAACTATTCCTATTTTAATCATATGAGCTCTACCAACAATTTGCACATTTTGTATCCAATGGGCACTCAAATTTGACCCCTGTGCAACTGACATTAAGCCCTTTTTATTGATTTTGCTGTTTTTAGCCTATAACTCTGAAATTTTAGGTTTGTAAAATTAAACATTACACTAACCATATACCTTTTCCGAATCCTTATGGTTAGACACATAATGTGGTATACTTTCCCCACATGATGGGAACATTTAAAAATTTGACACCCTGTAAACACTTAGTCTTGGCCCCTCTTCTTAAGGCGCCATTTGGCAGCACTTAAGAATCACATTTCAGGGGTGCCTTGCAGGCTGCAACCAACATATTAATCACTCAAACATTCTGTACTCGAGATGTGTTAAATGTCTGCTAGCACCTTGAAGTCCTCTCTCATGTAATTTCATAGTGCAGTGATACTCTTAGAGTTTTTTAAAAGCAATCAATGCCCAATCAAGCCCACCATATCGAAACCCTTAAATACAACATCAAAAAAGATACGAGCAGATTTTTTCAGGATACAAAATTCATCTCTAAATTTGCATTTGATTGTTGTAGAACACCTAACGAGAAACTTTGGAAGGGTTTACTTACTTAACAAAATGGAAAAGAAACCAAAACATTATTTGAGTTGAAACACTGATCTCTTTTTATACATAAAGACAGAGTTGGGCTTATTTCACTCAATTGTGATTTAATACATTTATTGGTAAGCATTCCAAAGAAAGTTTTGAAAAACGGAGGTGCACTTTTCTGGAAACGTCCCCTGTGTCCTCTTGATTGTGTGTATGGTAGGCCTATACATGCATAAATCTGTGTTATATATTATGGTATATATCTTAAAAGTTTATAAATAACCCCATGTTGACCCTATAAGCTGTTCGTTGTTGTTTTGTTTTTATAAAAGCAAATTTGTTTAGAATTCTGAAAATAAATGGCCCACCCAGTACATTATTTTTCCATACTTTTTTGGGTCAATTATTAAATGTTGGCCCACCCATAAATTATTCCTTATTACCTCATTGTTTGATATTAAAATATTGACTATTAGGGCCATTCTTCGGTCCGTTTGTGACCAAAAACCGGCGATTTTTTACTTCAGCCCAATGCTGTTTGGTCAACGTAACCAATCCGCTATTACTTTTTACATTATTAATACCTTCAGTCCAAACCTAACCAAATAATGTTTCCCACTTTGGTAGATTGGTTAATTTTTGGTCATGGTTTACCCCAAAGTTTTTCACATGTGTGACCTTCTGAATGGTTCCCACAACGTGACGGAACTTTATTTTCCCCCAATGACCAATACCAATCAGTGAAAATGGATATATTATTTTTGGTTAGGCTTTATACTCAAGTTATTAATATGTAAAAAGTAACTCACAGATGGTTATGTGACAAAAAAAACATCATTGAGTTGAAAGTAAAAACTCCGGTTTTTGGTCACAAACGTGACTTAAGAATGCCCCATTAAAGGTGTGGTGTTTCGATCGTCTTTGGACCCCCCCCCGATTTACAGGGAGTAGGATCGATTTGATATCCAGATGAAGGCCGTATTTTTCTACTTGTCGTCTGAAATTTGAGTCTTGAAATCCATTTCATTCCCAAGATGTAAGCAAAAAAACCACCGTTTTAATGTTACCACCATCAATATTAGCACATATTGAATCGTTTTTGCAATATTCCATTTTGCTTCTAACCACAAAACTGGCAAGTTTGTTGTGAGGCATAGCTGGCAGCAAGAGCGGCAGACCACTTTGCAAATCCGTTGTGCGGAAGTGTTATGTAAGTTTGGACAGTTTGTGTATGTGTCAATTAAAATGTTTAGTTTTTTATGAGCGGCGCCCACAGCTTCATTCGTTTGAATATAGGGAGCGCCGGAAGCCCCTAGAACCGCCAAATTCTAGTTTCCTCAGTACTTGATAATGGAAAGTGTGTCATAACAAGCTCTCTATCAAGTAGAGAATCACAATAGACATGAATCGGAACAAGCCCTTTTAAAACATAGTTACTATCCTTTAGTTTTTGGGTGTTATCTTGGTTCACCATATTTAGGTCCCAACTAGTGCTCTGTAGATTACTTGATTGGGAGCCATATTCTTAGACTACCATGTTATCATTAGTCTGGCATCGAAATACACAATCGAAAAAATACTCCATCCATCATCCACTGAAGCTTCTCATGTTTAAAGGGATGAAACCTCAACTGTGTCCTAGACATATTCAGAACTTCTAACTTCTATTTACTGCACCCGAAGGTCTATTTCTTGGTGTGCTTTTTATTTCTTGTCTTTTAAACGAAAATGTTTTTAGCGGAGCGGCCGAGCCTTGAAAAGTGCCTCTAGGTTTCAGATGACCCTCCCCCCCTGTATGACCTAGCTCATATTCACCCAATACACTCATTCAGCAACACACCAATACGAACTGGCAACCCACACTCACGATCGATCTCTCTCTACACACACCGGTCAGCTCTCAGTAAATAAATGTTTGTGCTAAAAGAAATCAAATCTTGCCATCTTAGTCATCAATCACCTTCGCAATCCTTATAATGGCGACGAGCACGGGATCGCCAGGACACTTTTAAGCTTACTCCCGAGGATTTTGCGTCGGGATTGCGTAAAATTCGTATTGCTGAAAGTTCAATCGTAAAGGACTTTTGATCATTTCCAATGAACCGTCACTGTGTGTGCATGCCGTGAGCCCATCAACTGAACGTGCACATCACTTGACTCGATCTCGATAATCTACCGTTCACCGGAGTTTGTTTACGTTCTTCATCATGTCGTTGTCGATGCCGGACATTCCCGCATTTGATCCACACGGAGATGATGCTTCTTTGTCAATAGATGGAAGAAGTGGATCGATCGTTTTAATTCAGCCATGGTTGGCTATGATAATCACTTCAAACACCATGAAAACGTGGGGGCCTTACTTTTGCACTTTTGGGACCTGACTTTCAATGACTTATTCACCCTTTATTACCACGGGAGAAAGCTAAGTACAACGGAGTCCCTATTGAAAATTTCGGGCATGTCAGACGAGTCTTATCAGTCTTTTTGCATTCCACATTTACGAATCACCCCCATTTCTAGTATGACGACCTTAACATAAGTCAACTTCGTGTAGCACGAATCCCGACAAGAATATCTCCAAAATACAGATTTAATATTAATTCATCGAAGAAACAGAAATTGCAGGAGATAAATAACATTACATTCGGTGCATGAATACATACTGCTGCCATTAGAGTTCATTTTCTTAGGGTAATTGACTTCCGACGCAGCACTGCGTCGACAAGTCCATACTTAATCCAGTGCTTGATTCTACTGCCTTTTTCATGCATTAATTGGCCTTACGTCGTGCCGACGACCAAGTCAAAAAACGACGTAAAAGGTTCCCTGGGTGACTGAGGGAGAAAACAGTGACTTTGACTCAGCTGTGACTGCAATTACCACATATTTCACGCCGAAACGCAATGTCTACTTGAGTCAATCCTGTTCGCAATAACCCAGCAAGAATCATCACGAGACAGTTGCAGAATTCGCCACACGATTGCGTAAGCAATTTGACTTTCATGACAGTAGTAGAGAAATCTACACCCAGTTGATCCATGGTTGCAGATCTGATGCCTTTTCGCAGGAAAGCTATGGAGAAAGAGCGTACCCCCTTGAAAGCTTTTGGAACTGCACAATCTAATGGGAGATCACATCAGGACGGATGAGAGACATCGGCGCAACTTCAGCATGTTCACAGCTTCAGGACATCATAGGATATACATCCCACGCCTCACAACTTTTCCACAAGATTATAATATAACAGATTGATGTCAAACTACCATCGAGTTAAGATCTAGAACGGCCAACAATTTCAACAGAGACGCCTCCAAACCTCACTACCTACAAATTCCATTTATCAGCAACAACGACTTTGAAATACTCTTTCTTTATCCAGACCAGCGGCGATTGGAACAACCTCCCTCAACACCTAACTAACATCCAGGATACTAACATTTCCCGAAGGCCCTTAACAGCATAATTTCAAGCCAGGATAAAGCACTTCCTCCTCTCTGCAGTGTAGTGTTGTTCCTTTTGGAGCTGATGTCAGCATACCATAATCAAATCAAGATACATCAACAAGTGACTACGCAGGAAGAGGATGCGGACATTTTTTCCGAACAATCGCAGTAAGAGCCACACACCGCACATGCACAAGAGAGAATGTTATTTTTGTGTGGTGATTACCCTCATGATGTGGTGCCAGTATGCCCCGCAGAAGGTAAAGAATGTAACACTGTGGAACAGTGAATCACTTTGAAAGAGTTTGCCACAATAAACCCACACATGAAAGGCAAACAATCAGAAAAAAACAGTAGATCAAAACCAATCCAAATCAATCATATAAATGGCAAAAAGAAAGGTAAACATACAGGAGCAAAATTCAACAGAGTTGTAAACACACAGGGAGAAGTCACGGCCGGTAAAAGGGCAGTAGAAAGAGATGAACATACACAACAAACAGTACTGATGATGAATGTTCTGTCTTTAGCCTGAATGACAAGACAAAACAAACAGTGCATACTGCAAGATTACATATATCTATGACAACAGTGTTGATAACATACACCAGTCAACATGTGGTAGAGACTCAGGCTGTAAATTGAATATCATATATAGAAAGCTAAATGACATACAAGAAAGACAAACAAGACATCAATCTGAACAAACAGACATCAAGCTTACAACCATACCACAGCAACGAACCCATACAAATCATTGGTGTCTTTCAGGCAGAATTTGAAGTATCCAACAGAAAGATAAATGCAGACACATATGTTGTAGAAGGTAACGCTACCTGGTCTACTTGGTCAACAAACATCAATAGCGTTGGAATCTATTGCACATCAAGACGTAAACAATAGACAAAAGTAAAAATGACATCAATGCAGAAGATCCACAATCCTTAACCCCAACCCCCCGGTAGAATCATCGTACAGAAGAGCTGAGGAGTTCGTACACTTTGGTTTCAGAACAACGCGAGACCAAACGCACTGAAAAAACTAGATTATCAAAAGACGCAACCTTGAATGACACAAGCAATACAAAGCGTTATCAAGCATCATCGTAACCAAACACCATGTACAAAATCAAAGACCTCAACAGGACTATTGGAACTCAGAAAATGAGCTATCTAACGAAGACGGAAGACTACTGAAACTGAAAGGTGAAAACATCAATCCTTCTTCTCAGAATCACTGGTAAGAAAAAGTCCATAAGTACAGCTTTGGACACCAGGTACATCAGGGAGTACAAATACCAAATCATTGCTTGGTACCAAGTATGGTTCCCAGAGGGGCTTGTCAGAGGACGACGAAACAGAGGATCAAACAGTGTCATCCTTGTCCTGTGGTAACACCCCAAGTTCAAAGATCACCATTGCATATGAGGCCCATTACCAGATCATCCTTGGCAAAACGTCAGCGTAGACTTTTTGTGAGGCCATTCCAGTCCTGTCATCTACATATTGGTAGTTGTATGATGAATCGCGATCGTTACCCTGCCATAGAAATTGGTGACGTCAACATCCGCAGACATGACTATAACCCACCTAGACAAAGATTTTGCAGAACAGGGAATTCCCTGAAGTCGTTAAGACAGACAACGGCCCCCTTTCCAGTCCTAAAGAATTCAGACTTTGCAAGCCGTTTGAACTTGTAACAAATCACGGTGTTACACATTATGGCGGAAGGCAACGCGAAGACGAAAGAATTCATGCGGCCCTCTAAGACAGCCGCTCAAACAGCAAAACCCGAAGGACAAAGCCCTGGAAGACATAGTATTTGGACTTTTCTTCTTCTCTTCGTTCTTTCTCCCAATTATAGAGCGACACCTCACTCTACCACTGGCAGTGCCCCTCAACGCTCTGGATGGGTCGTAACCCTCCGTACCCACCCCTAACCACAACTCTCCTCCGCGTTGAAACCAACAACTGATGAGCAAGAGCGGCTGAAACGGATAGCCACAATGAGAGCTAAAGTCAAAGAAAGAGAAGATGAAGAGTGGGTGCTGCTCAAGAAAAGCCACACCAACACTCTGACATCAAATAGGAGATAGAGTAAAATGGTCAAACCAAAACCAGGAAAATTGACAACATTCTATGACCCCTTGCCCTATGTTGTTATCAGCACCAGAAGGGATTCACAGATAAACAGCCAGTAAGACTAATAACCAACATTACAAGAAACTCCGTCCACTTCAGAAATTCCACACAAATGAAGAAGGATACACACAGGAGAAATGAAAGAAATGATACACAGGAGAAATGAGAGAAGCGATACACACAGGAGAAAGGAAGAAGAGAATGCATACATGATGGAAAGACGAAGAATCCTACACTGGACGAACAGCAACATCCACATGCAACATACCACCACCAGCATCCAAGACGTAACCGTAGACCCCCCCAGATACCTAAATGATTACTGCACGTAGAATTGCAAATACCGGTGTATAACTTTGAAATGAACGGTTTGACCCCGATTTGCCTAACGTCCTATTTGCACGTTTGTAAAGTGAACATAGTTGGTTTTGGAAAACTTTGTTTCGTGGACATTTTAAATGCAACAAGTTTTTGTTTAAAAAAAAAATGTCAAATTTAGAATTTTGTAGTAAAGGTTGAAGAAAACAATTTGCAGACAATCCTATACTGTACATGCAGTTCACAAATCTTTGCAAAATTAACCTTTTAGCCTAGTTGCTACTATATCAGACTTTTGAAACCTTAAATGTAGAACTAGTGCTATATTAGCCACATTTAGTCCAGTTGTTACCCATCATTATATTGACTTCACACGCCACATAAACCCTTGTGCAAGTATATGAATCAAACCTTATTGTTATTCCAACATGTACAGCTTTACATGTAAAATTCTAATACAATACGATTACATCTCTTGTTGGGAAAGGAAAGGAGGGTACAGATATATGGGTTCCCCATGCAACCCCCCCCTTACAACCGAAATTCTAACATGATTTTAGAATCTCACGACATCTACTAAAGAATATTTTCATGTTACCAAAATCAAATATTGTCCCCTGGGTCCGTTTGGCCCACTTGATTAGAGGATTAAATCGCCAAAGTTGGTTCATTTTAGTTGAACAGTATCCTCAAATGATTCTTCCATCATAAGAATCATAAAAGATAAAGTTTGACATATCTGTGATGTTCAGTTTTCAGGATATATGGGCTGAAATGTAATAAAGGCCATTGAACCTTTTATTGGTCATTGTACATGGGGCCAAATTTTCAAATGCTTTTCTCTTTACAAAATTGGTGTCAAATTGTTGGTATGAGCATGAGCAATCTGGAAATGTACAGTTTCCATGATTTCAGATCTTCCATTTTGGTTCATTGGTTAGGAAAGAGGAGTAGTCCTAATTCCCAAACAAAAAACAATACAAATTGAATGAAAGGAACTTTACCCCTAATTTTACCACCTAAACTAACATCCTAGATAGTGCAAACTAACTGTTCTGGATTGCTCATGTCATAGCTACAATTGATACCAAATTTGCCAAGATCCAGCATTTTGAAAATTGGCCCCAGGACACTGATCAATCAACAGGTCAATGACCTTTATCACATTTTCACCCAGATCTCTGTTGCTAAGAACAATCACAGATATACCAAACTTTATATTTTTCTGATTCCTATTATGGTGAGACGAATCATTTGAGATGAGATACGTTTCAACGAAATTCTGAACCACTTTGTAATCTTAATCCGCTTAATCAAGATGGCCGCCAAAACGGACCCCGGGGACCATTATTTGATTTTGGTAACATCAAAATTCTTTACGTAGATGTCGTAGGGATTCTAAAAATCCAGGTTAGAAGGAGTTTAAGGGGCGGGTGCCCATGGGAACCCAAGAAATCTGCTAGACTATTATTCACCATACACTTAATTCAGCAACACCACACATATGAACTCACTGGCAACCCACACTCACGATCGATCTCTCTATCTACACAACACGATCTAAGCTCTTAGTAGTATAAATGTTGTGCTAAAAGAATCAAGAATCTTGCCATTTAGGCATCAATCACCTCGCGATCATTATCCCACCGCTAACAACAAAACACAACCACCTTTATTTGAAGGATTAATATATAAGATTTAAGAAAAGATGGTTTGGTCTGTAAATATTTGTGGCAGGGATGATTTCTATGCGAAAAATGAAATTTGGCCTGCAAGTTAAGCGAAATTATTATTTTTTTTATATTTTAAGGTAAAAAGATTACAATCTGATTTTATGGTATCCTTTTTGTTTATTGATATAGGTTTATACTTGCATAAAGGTCCAGGTAATAGCGTGGTGGTGACACGTGATAAAAAGGATGCTGTTTTAGGAAAAAAAAGGTGATTTGGGGCTAAATTCTAGGACCCCTTTATCTAGGTATTAAAGAGAAATCTAGAATATAAATGCAGAGATTGAGATGTATTGCATGGGATAAAATTTGTTTGCTAAAAATTAATAAATCTGATAGTCTAAGTTTCTAGTCAACGCATGATTTTGTGACCCAAAAAACACCCTGGCCACCAAAGTATGCCACCAAACCATCATTTTTAAAAATTATTATTAACTATCTTTCGATAGAAGTGGATGCGGTTTTCGTTGTACCGAGGGGAGGGGTTGTCGACAATTTTGCAGTCCAAACACTACACCTATTTGCTTTATAAACAAAAAGCAATGTATGATTTCGGGAGAAAACTTAAATGTATGTGTATAAATGAAAAGTTCCGTCTCGAATAGGAGGTGTTTGGGGGGGGGAAATTTTTGACAAAAAAATAAAAATACTCAGTCATGCGCTAGTGATCAAGCAAAAATGTGGCATTTGTCAAGCAAAAATCAAAATACATCTTTCCCTTGCACTTTCAATTTGCCATTTTTCCGAGCTTGTTTTGCTGAAAATCCATCAGAATTGACTTGGCAGTTCTGAGATATATCATGTTAGTGCTTCTCAAGACAATGAAATAGAAAGGAAGTTGAATGCTATGGCCTATGGCTAGGAAATAGTTCCAAGTGTATATTTAATTTGTATCAAAAAAGAAAAAGGTTTGTCAAACTCTAAATTTCAACTTCTGAACTGTGAAAATTGAAAACCCAAAAGGACTCTGCCAAGGGATAAACTGTAGACAAACGTTCATTGTTAAAGGATTGTGACCCGATCTACAAACCTCGACCCCCATACGTTACTCCATCAAAATGAGGATTTTGGTATCTAGAAAGTTAATAGTTTTCTCATTCATCAGTGCAATTTAAGGATCAGGAAACATTTCCTGGTATACAATTTAGTAAACCACACTGTCTATGGGCAAATTGTGTGACATTTTTGCTTATATAATCCAAATAGCGGACCGATTAAGTCAAAATTGTAATCAGATGTTTTGATGAATGTTTCAGTAAAAAAATCAGACTGATCGAGTTCACCAATGTTGAACCATTGCATTGCCACTATGATTGTTATGAGATGCCATACAGTGAAGAACCCTCTGTATTGTACTGAAGTATTAATCCCATATGCAATACAAAGGTAATCAATTAAATGACAGGGGAGATTTTTTAGGATACAAATTTCTCTACAAATTGCACAGGATCGATTGTAGACCATCTACCAAGAACGTTACGAGGTTTATTGACAAACAAAGTACAAAAGAAAACCGCAAACCTTGGTTTTGAACTTGCCCGACCATCGTAATTGTCCCCATAGAACACAGTGCTGTGACTTTCTGTCGTGCACGACAGAAATACTAAATCATCTATTATATAAAGAAAGGCGTATTTCAGCTTATCACTTCAGGTGTGATCTAATACATGGAAAGCACTCCATAAAGGGCAACAAACGGGTTCGAAAAAAAATTGGGGGCGCGTCTTCTGGAATCTCCTCATGTCTCTTTAAATTATCATCCATTTTAACCCCTGGGCACTACCTGCCTTATTTCTTGGGATCTATTTTGATTGGTTACTTGGAAGGCAAGATCAAATAATAAGCAAACAGAGATATGTAAGGAATGATGGTTATTAAGATATTATCAAAGCATATTTTGATGGGTACTCAGAGGGCAATCTCAGTTGTATCCTACAATACACAACTAATAGCCATCAGACTGTATCATATGTGGTATCAATGGTGGTAATTTGGCCTTAATAGAAATGACATTACTAATATCTGCCCCTAGTAGTTACAATTTTTGCAATATATATAAAAGCCTACTTTAATGGGAATTGATGATGAAGAACAATCACTTGGCTAGCTTTCTGCAGTGTATATGAATAACAGGAAATTAGGAAGTAAGTTTGCTTTAGAATAGAGAATTCAGTTGGTTCTTTTGGTA
>JAMKCH010047992.1:0-11444 GCA_023653785.1 Ophioderma brevispina
TCAAATCATAATTAGCTACACTTCTATTCCTGATCTTTTTTCACCAATTTGATTTCACTGCTGTCTTCTATTCTCATATTTACACGGCCCTAACATAACTCTAGTAACTATTTATTAATTAGTATTATTACTGGCTTTTGGATAAACACACAAATTGGGGAGGGGCTGGATTGCTTTCTTTTCAGTTCACACCTATATGTGGCACAGTATGATCCATTCATGCTAGGGAATTGTTAAAATGAAATACAAGCTAAAATAGGAAGCTAAAAACAATAAAATACGTGAGAAAATGGGTACTTCATTTTAACCCCTCATTTTCTTAACCCTTACTGTTGCTAAATGTCAATTCTTCTCCAGATGGTATATTGAGTCAATCCCACAATGCGCCAGTTTGAGGAAATTTTCACCTCAATTGGGTCATATGATCCACAAAAATCCTATTCTTAACATACAAAACCCCAACTTTTGCACTCATTTTAGCCCACAAAGTGCTAGTACGGTACTTAAGGTAATTTTAGCATGATCATGAAATGTCTTCTGCTTCTCTAAGTACTGACATGTATTTAGTACAGTACAGTATAGGAATATTACAATGCATTATGGGATTGGTTCAAAACACCCTCTGATCCTTCTTTGCGAGGTGTTGTAATCAGACATTTTGAAATATTAGGGGTTTCCATTTATTCAGGATTGTAATTTTAATCAAACTATTGCTGTAGATTACTGCAGTTTACATTTTCACATTTATAATTAAAAAAATTCCCATTTGCAGTGTGCAGAATTTTGCACCATTGATTATCAGTCATATTGGATGAGCACAGCATGTGCTAACTACCTTGACCGATTGCCAGAGACAGAATAAGATGACCAATAGTGTGTGCACAAGGTTGGTCAATCAGCATGGCATGGACTGTGATTGGTTTGATGTAGAGTTTGGGCGGGGCATGTTTAAACAAAATGTGAATTAAAAATGTTAAAAATTTGACATTTGATTTGGTGTTTCTACTCTCAGAATTCATGTAAAGTTTCTGCTTTAATACATCCTTTCTGTAATTGTGACATCCTGGCCTCATTTCGTTTCAGGACGGACACATTCCCGGTTTGTTTAATTTTTAAAATATAAACAAAAAGAGAGGCATTACGCTAGCCTCAGGGGTAGAATTTTGAAGCGAGTCGACTCACACAAGATTAATACAGCGTGAGTCCATGTGGACTCGCGTAGAAACATCGGGCATGCATTGATAATCAACTCGCATCACTCGGCGGGGAGTCCACTTGGACTCACGCGGCTCTTAACAAAATTTTACCCCTGTAGCCTTGAGAGGTGGGCGCGACGTCACTGTCCCTAAACTTGATAGGTGCCCGCATCAGGCCAGGATGTCACAATTAACGAGAGGGTGCATAAGCATCGATTGATTACATATGTTAAGTCAAGGCAGACATAGGTACACCTTCAAATTACGTCAGATGCACAACTGGTTCGGCTTATTCTATCCCTGCTGTAAAAATGAGCTCTAGTGTACAAACAAAAATGCTACAAACCAAAGGTCACCTATGTAGTTCAATTAGAACAACTTGCATGAATGCACTGATAACTGGTAGGTCTACTTCTATCTGCAGTGGTACTGTACAGCTGCCCCGACACCACCAATCCGTTGTCTCTTTCTGGCCTGCATGTCATCAAAGAACTTATCGATGTCCTCCCTCTTTACCACCTTGCCTTGGTCAGCGAAGTCTTTAAGATAGCTGGTCAACTCAGCCTTTAGATCATTAAACCCTTTAGAAAAAGAAAGACAACATGTTATCATAAGTGTGTCTATTAATTAAGAGAGATTTTGTAAAAAAAAAGAATATTGGGTTTCATTTCATGCAACTTCAGTTTAATTTACTCATGATTCCAAAGCAACACACCGCTAATTTCTCAAATTAAGGGAATACAAAAATAGGGACAGCAGTCCTAGTCTCTGCTTTAAAGAGACACTGGCACATTTGAAAAATAGTGCACCCTCTAGATTTGTCAAAATTGATACTTTTGCATGGTTATAAAGCTTTAATATACATTAGCCCTCACCTGAAATTATTAAGCCCAAATCAGCATGCTTATGGGTAAACAGAACAATTTTATCATTAATGCCGCTGGCAACATTAATTATTCAGCAGACGACACAGAAATGGCATGTAACACAAGACACATGCCAGAATTGATTCTGACGACATGCACCTTGTTTGACCGGTCTGTGACCTTTGTGGTTTTAATATCAATGAGTACGAGTCTATGATATTCATGTAATAGACACATTTGTTGATTAAAGTTACAGCAAACTTAAAAGTTAGCCTACAAATTACCTGGATGTCTTTAGCCTATTATTAATGTCCCTATCTGCTTTTGGGTATGTTATTTTTATGTGTAAAATATATCTCTATTCTTCCAATGGCCTAGACTATCATTTGCGAGCAAATTTAAGAAATTTCATATTTTCTGAAAATGTGCCAGTCAAGAAAATCAAGCAAAGAAAGTTACAAAGAGAGTTTTGTGCCTTACCATGTAACATCTCCACCTGTTGGATCCTGTTCATATTGGATAGGGCCTGCATGCCTTGTTCATATTGTGATGATGAGCTAGCCTGCCTGGACAATCCCCTTTGTTCATACGCAAGGACAGAATCCGATTCATCAACAAGAAAGGCCAATGACTTCTCTTCATACATACTCTACGGTAGAAAGCAAGAAAATAAGTAATGAATCAAAAAAGAAACCGAATTCAATTAGATCCAACCTAAAACCACACTGAAGAGATATTACTTCTGATTTTGAGCACATATCATCACAACATCGCAATGTGGGCCCCCTGTAGGGGCTCTTGGCATTGTTTTTACCGCAACAAATATAGTTTTCCATTAAGGCAACCAACCCCATTTTCGCCACTTCGAACCTATTGCGACCCAATATATTATTAATACATTCTGATCTTTCAATGTGAATTGGAATCAAAATTGACATAGCCCTATTAATTAACATAATATATAACTACAAACAACATATCCAATACGACAAAAATCGTATATACATACCTGCACCACCCATACACACACACACCCAAATAATTAAAAAACCACATCCATAACATATCATACATACCACATACCTATACATGAATGCAACATTAGGCAACTTTATAGTAAGATATACAACCAGCTTCATGATCTATCAACATGCAAGCATAATAATCAGGCATTCCAATATGATTAGAGCATAATTTTTGACTCAAGATTTACAACAACCCCACCCGCCAGACACGGAAGAATCCGCCACACTTACGTCAAAGGAGAACCTATGATTTATGACTAGCTCCCAAGAACACGCTCCCCCAATAGCCCGAGTGAACTGCGGGATGCTAACCCCATACGACAAACTTACCATCCCCATGGAATGCAATACGTCCCCCAAATGCAGACCCTCTTTTAGTATTTAGTCATTTGCTATCTCCTTGATATAGCTAGAACTACAATGGTTGGCGGTTTTCAGACTTTCGGGGCCTCACTATATATCAAGAATATAAGCTGTGGGACGCTCCAAATCAAAAACTTATCATCTTAGTGACACATACACACATACCTCCAACAAACGCAACGATCGCAAAGTGGCCTCCCATCTATGCTGGCGGCCCCCAAAAGTGTAACCCACCGTGCTTCCACAGATATAATATCCATGATTTGTGGTGTTATGTGTGAGTAGTGTCCTCATTTGTCCTCATAAACAAATTCAGCACACAATCATAGCTACTCTGCACCATATGACTTTCCAGTTTAACCTGGCAAGCTAAAATGCTAACCCCAATTGCTCACCTTACAACCTTCACATGTTACAACATTTACTCCTCCACCAGTAGCCAGAAGGTAGCATGTTCTCCTCTGTACACTCCCCTGGCTTCCAACTCCTTAAATTGCATTTGCTGTCCAAGTTGCTCATCTAGAATCCTCCGTCCTAACCTTCAAACGTCTCGCCATTTCTTACCGCAGGTCCCGTCGCCTCTTAACAGGATAGTGTCATTGTTATTTTTACTACTTGTTTCCTTCCCTTGAGTTCGTTTTTGGTACTTTTGTGTCTACTGGCTTGGGAGATGTGCTGGAGGGTTCAGCTTGTCACCATTAGTAAATCAGACTTGGCCTGTTGAGTTTTGGCAGAGTTTTGTGTCAACACTGACTTAGCATTGTCGGTCTCAGATTTTTGAGGTGGACTTTTTTGTGGCAGTACTGCACGGTATCCCTTCATCAGGTTTGAATTCATCCCATTTGCTTTAAATGTCCTTGATGACTTCTCTGATTCTTTGGGGATTTGGAGTTGATGCACTGGATTTTGAGCAGGAATCCCTTAATGGAAAGGGAAATAACTTGTATTGTTAAGTTAGATACACTTTCTTCCGAAGCCCATAAAGAGGCTGAAACAATTATAGTACAAATCAGAAACATTTTTCAGGTCCTCTACCTTAAAGAATCCGACGGCCGTGATCGCCCCTACGCCGTAGGCGGCGCACTCACCATCCGCCACGACTGGGGGGCATCTTTTGCACACGTTTTACGTGTTACCACAAAGAAGCGATAATTTTTGATCAGTTTTGACGGCAACCATATCAAAACTATTTCACTGTTATCCATTTAGTATATCATCATGGGCGGCCTCACAGGAAAAAATGTAAATTTTCTTGGCTGCACAAATGCGATAAAAAGTTTACAAAAATGGAAACGAACTGCGTGTGAAATTCACTCGCAATGACACATGAAGAATTGAATTCTGCAGCCGTACCAGAGGCCATGGTTCCCAATTGGGAAAACCACCGAATCTGCAAGCTTCTAATGAAGTGGAATGACTTATTTTTATATTTTCATTTAGTTTGCTTTTAATACGATTGTTGTTTTCACCAAATTCCATTTAAAACATGGTTAAATTTAGTTTCCACATGTCACGTAACCTGTACATAAAAAATCACTACCTGTCAGTAAAACCAAAAAATCCAGGGGTAGGACACAAGCTGCTCGCTTTGGGCATGGGTATTTCAAAAACGGTAATTTGGGGAACTGCTACGTGCATTTATATGGCAGCTGGTCCCCGTGACATTAACAATCATCTCTTAAACCTTTGTTCAAACGATCTTAGTAATATCATGATAAATTAGAAAACAATATTGGCTTCACAATCCGTCGGGGTTAGGGGGTGGCATTGAACCCCGCTGCAAAATAGTATAATTTCCACTAACGTCATTTAGATTTAAATATTCGTGACCATACCTAGTCTTTAGTCAAGTCTTGTGTAACCGTTTGATATGCGTAAGAGCGCCTCCACCGTTAAGTCTTTGAAACAGCCTAGCACCTGGAAGTTGATGGCCGGTTGAATTTTGCTGTTGCTGTTAGGTGGCATGTTCCTACCCCCCCCTACCCCCCCTGACCACAATCATCGTATCCATTTCAGTCTAAAATACCAAACCTTGTACTCACACCGGTCATGTTCCACAGTGTACTGATAGTCCAGGCCTAGCACATTCCATGCACAAACGAGACTAATTTTGTTAATTCTCCGAAATCGATCACATGGCACGGAAGCGTCCTTTCTAAACCATCAACACCCGCATCAGAAGATGTCACGTTTTTCAGCAAAATGACGATCGGGTCTTTGGGCACTATTCACTTTTTCACGTACACGGAATATATCAACATTCTGTTGTTTATTTTTGTCTGATGTTTGCCCTTTACGAAAAATGTTTTCCCTCACGACCGCTGTTATTACCTTACCAATTTAACACGTATTCTATAACCATAAGCGTCATTCGTTCTCAGTCACGCAAATTGGGCGAGATAACCTTCAATTTTTTAACAACAACATTAAGACACTTGCCCTGGAATCCTTCCTTCATAAATCCAGGAAATACGGTGAAATTGTTTAAAAATTGCGAAAAAGGTAGTTGTAATCGTATGATTTCGTTCGTTAAGCTCAAAAAGGAATATGCGGCGTGTGTGTACTATGTGTTTGGTGGCCAGGAATGCCCCCCAGTAATGGCGTCGACGTAGAGGGTGTCCTTTCGAGGCTTCCCTGTCGGATTTGTGTTATATGAATAAGAATAACTGTTGTAGTAAGTAATATTTAAATTGAGATAAAGGGGGGGTGCATTTCACATGTTTTAAGCATCATCTTCTCTGTTTTGCTTAGTCCAAGAAACCACTAATTAAAAAATCCAATTTTAGTTGATTGGATTTTTTGTGTCCTCACGTAATGGACAGAAAACTGATTCCCAACGGATGACATTACCCTATGTACAAACTCTCTCATAACACGAAGAATTTCTATCCATATAAACTAGACATGCAGCAAATTTTGTATCATCGAAATCTTGGCATCAATCTGTAAATAACCTTTCCTTTGATTTGGTCTTCACTAAGAAATGTGGAAGTTGGTTTTTTTCTACTTTATTTCTTTATTTATAATATTTAGATGAACAAGCCCTCAAGGTCTATCCAGCAGGTACTAAATATTCTACTTTGGATCTTCTTCCTAAAGTGACATTGGGAGGCTTGGAAGAGTCATATGGGTTTTCACCAAACTATTCTATCAAAACTCACTGTGTTGGGATCATGTACAGGATGACTCCCTGCACCGATAGGAGGGACCAAGGAAGGTCTCAACGTTCTTCTTCCAAAGGTAAGGGATATCTTTGTGGTTTCTTTGATTTTTTTTTCCAAGGCCAATGACCTAGGGAAAGCCGATGTAGTTTTTAGTCAACAGTTTGTATACCAATCAAATCCAGAAATATAGTACAGACCACATCATCCCAACAAGTGGCCCTACCAATGTTGAAACCAGGGACCTTTCAGCACTAAGGCAAATATTCAAACTCCCCCTTTTGGTTAACTATTCGGTAAGCAAGAATTGTATAATGGCATAGGGGGATGCCAGTGGTTTTTTTATTTATGATGTAAAAGAAATCCAATATATGTGATATGGGTAAGTCATATGCAAACAAAAGTGTGGATCAATGAAATGCACCCTCATAGTGATCATCACATTACAAAAAATAAATGATACAAACCGCGTTACATAACTACCTGGGCTTTCCGGTGTCACTCTTTCCTGTTTCTTATTTCGTTCCTATCTTCTACGACTGCACTCTCTGTGTTCCCTTCAACATCCACTGAATCGGTTGTTTCTTCTTCTCTTTCCTTCACTATTTGGGGGGTTTCCTGGGAAAATGAATTAAAACAGCTGTGGTTTAAATATCAATCAATCCTCATTTTGAATTTTTGTCTGTTTTGTTCTTATTTTAGTTCATATTTGGGACAGGTGCCAATCATTACAGTGTTGGTATTGTGTGTGTGGTGTGTGTGAGTATGTATGTGTGTGGGTTTGTCTGTGCGTTCATGTGTATGTACAAGTTCGTACGTGGAAGTTCATGGCCTTCTTGTGTGTGTGGTGGGTGTGTGGTGTGTGTGTGTGAGTTGTGTGGCACACCTTTGTGCTTAACCAAAAAAGATGTTCGTCTTAAAAAGACTTCATGCTGATTGCTTTTACCATAAATTCACTTTTAGAGTTTTTAGTTCTCACAGGAAAATTTGGACAATTTGGCTTAAAAATAGCCACTTTATACTCAATTTATAATTGTTTGATTTGATCCAACAATCTTGCTGCTTGTGAAGGTCACAATGCGTAGCACCATAGACACCATTTAAAATAGACACGTGATACGCCCATGTACAGGTCACACATGCCGGTACTGCATACACTTAGTTCAAATTGTTACCAGTGTCCTATAATAAAGTTGGGAAATAAGTAATAAAAAAGAAATGGAGGTCCAACAAATTCCAACTTTTTTGTACAACGACAAAAGGGCAATTCCTTAGTACTTTTTTTGTCATTTTGAAGTACAACAAAATAAAAAATTTTGTAATATTTTTATGAGTTCATCTGTGGAGATGAACCGATATTGGTTCGATATCGGATCGGGGCCAATTTGATCAAAATCGGCAAAAATATCGGACTCGGTAAAAATATGTTAAAAGCCTGCCGATCTTTAGCCTATGTACTGAATGAATGAAAGGGAGGAAGTATAATGGGTATTTTTTCCTTCCAGTTTTTAATAAGTAGAGACAGGAAACAAGAGTTGCTCAAAAAGTAACCTTTCTTCCAAATCCTCATCGGAATATAAAGCAAATGTGGACTGCACAGGTTTGTTGAATTACTAAAATATCATCGTCCGCCAATTCTTAAGTTTTAAATTTGAACTCGGTGCGATTTTTAATATTTGGGCAAATTGTCGGATCGGATCGTGGATCGCCGATATACAAAAAATATCTCAGCATCGGATCGGAGAGGAAAACCTGGAAATCGGTAATCTCTTCATCTGTTCAAATGGGTAATCAGCATTTACAAATACAAAAGCACATGAACACTTACTCCTGGTACTCTGGAGTTGCCAATTGGCATCACTGGGTATTTGGGGTTACCCAACTTTTAAAAACCCGAGTCCACCTGATTAACCTGGTGTCCCAATAAAACACTGTCACAATCAGATGTGAGAAGCACCAATGTTCTGATTGTCATCTGGGATGCAAATTGAAGTATGCCTGGTAGGATTGTGGTCCTTTTACATCCATACGTATTCAAAACATCATGTTGTAATTTTTCACCCAGCTAGATTATCTATGGATTAAATGTGTGTTTCAAGTTTTTGCCACATAACATTTATAGAAATCCCAATAAAATGCACTGGTTTATGTGCAATGTTCAAGACTTTTTTTAAATTACAACATACACCATATTTACCTCACTTCTACCTAGACTATGAACCTAATAGGCCCACAGGAAGTTCCAGCAATTTTTTCATACAGGGTGCACGCATATACCATTTCTTGGATAGTCTTCATTATCGGGGGAACTTCCAACACTACCTTACATTCCTACACACAATACATATTAAAGAAGAAAAAAAATATTGCAAATTTCCTATTAAATCAAATTGAATACAAGAACAATTTTGTACTCATCCATCCATTCGTGTTAATTTATTTAATGATAATAGTGGAACCCCATTTGTGTAATCATGGTGTTTACAAAATTTGTCAAAAACACGAAGTTGCAATCATTGACATACACACAAACACAATTACCAACAGTTTTTTGGGGACTTACCAAATTATTTTTGGGCAATCTTCTCAAATAGAACTACTGTTACCATAGGGAATAGAGCAAAAAGGTCAGCAAATGCAAACCTATACTTTTTAAGATCTGCCCTTTTGCTTTGGTTCCTATATGGTAAACCTATCTGAGCATGAGGAGACCACGTTTGTGTTCGCACAAATTATGCAATCGTGTACAGTGTGCAATACTTAAAGAGACATGAGGACATTTCCAGAAAGAAGCGCCCCCAATTTTTTTCGACCTGGTTTTTCGCATATTGGAATAACTATTAGATGCACCCTTGAAATGAATAAGCCGCTTCCCACGCTGGTCTTTATGTAATACGAAGATGATTTAGTATTTTCCTGTCGTGCACGACAGGAAATCAAGGCATGGTTTCTATAGGAACGATTACGATGGCAGGCAGTTTCAACAAGGTCTGCGGTTTACTTTTCATACTTTGTTTGTTCAATACACCTTCCCAAACATTCGCTGGGTGGGTCTACACACCGATATAGTGCATTTGGAGAGAAATTTGTATCCTAAAAAAATTCCTTGTGTCATTTAAAAAAAACAGCCAGATCAGAATGTGTATGATTGATGCTACAGTAAGATCAAATTCCTGTTCCAAAATGCCTAACACTAAATGTGTCTAAGTAACATAGCTTGCCTGAGTTTTTTTATTCCATTATCCGAACCACCTATTGACGAAAGTGTGGAGTTTTAATTGCTATAACAAAACATCAGTGAAACTGGTAACTTCCGTTAAAGACTAAGTAATTTCAAATGTTTTCATTTTTATTTCTGTTTAAAATCTTTGTTCGGTGTGTGTAACTACACATTTGGTTATATTCCCCAGTACTAAACACTGTAACAAACAATGAAATATATTTACCCCAAGTTCCTTTAGCTGATTAGCCCCTGGCGTTCTTCAATAGTCTGAAATAAGACCACTGTATATTCATTTGGCCTTTTAAAAGCCCAGGCCCTAATTTTGTTTAGTGTCCGTATAAACTCCAGCTGGGGGTAGACACAACCTGCTCGATTTGGGCATTGGGGATTTCCAAACGGTAAATTTGGGAGAAATGCCATTTGCTATGGCAGTCTCGGTCTCAGTTTCATTACAAAATCTCCTCTTAAACCATAGCTCAATACATCTTAGTAATATCATGATAATTTAGGAATAAATTATTGACTTAAAAATCCGTCGGGGTTAGTGGATTAACCCCGCTGCAAAATAGTTTAATTTCCAATAACGGTCATTTTGATTTAAATATTCGTGACCAGGCCTAGCCTTTACTTAGTCAAGTCTGTGTGTAACCGTCCGATATGCGAGTGCCCTCCTACCGTTAAGGTATTGGTATTTATTTAGGAATACCCGCCTATTATTCAGGCGCACCACTGCTCAGCAGTGTAATTAGAACTTTTTTTTCTCTCTTTTTTTATATTATTTCACAAATTCACCATTTCACAACATTACATTATCACAACTAATCTACTACCATCACTGTACGCACATTCTATACTACTACTGCCCTGGAAACTAGGGTGAGTGCAGGTAACAGACCCGGGATGATCCCCTACTCTTTTCGACAAGGTCTGCAATTTTTACGTGCTCAGGGATGACTCGTCTGAAACACGGAACCACCATTTACATGACTCTCCGAACCATGAGGCGCCGGGCACCCACTGCATACACCTGCACATTCTACGCAATGGGTGGGAGCAAGGAGAAATTCCATAATCACACTTATGCAATTATGCAATTTCCGACCTTATGGGAACTATTTGAGTATGACCAAGAAGCCCGACTCTCGCGGGGCTCGAACCTGGGCCGCTCGATCGTTCTTATACCCTGCCGACGGTTCAGCACCTTAGACCGCTCGGCCACCTCGCCCACAAAGACTAGCACTCAGGTTACGGCAGAAGTTGATGTTGTTTTGAATTCGCTGTTGCTGTTAGGTTGGCATGTCCTACCCCCTTGGTATAATCTAATAGCTATACTTTAAAGGTGCATTTTGTGATCTTAGCCCCTTTGTTTTTGTTTTTTATGGTTTATTACATATCGTAGAGAAAAGGTTATTTACAAAATTCCAGTTGATTCTGATAGTGCGTTTTTATGTTATGAGCAAATGTATGTATCACGGTGCCCCATAGACAACTGTATTTTAATTTCTGTTTGTTTACGGAGAGAAAATACAAATCGCTGCTGTGAAACCAGTGCTCCCATACACCACACTCAATATAGCAATGTATTATATTATTTAATGGCTACTCACCCT
>JAMKCH010047993.1:0-11069 GCA_023653785.1 Ophioderma brevispina
ACAGAGAAAGAAAAGGGAAAATGGAAGAAGTGAACAATGATTCTGTACGGCTGTTCAAGCCGACGGTGTAAGTTGTTCCCCCTCTTCAGAATTTCGAACAAAAAAAACGGAAGCTGCTACTCCCCCCCCCAGGCTCAGGTCTGGTTACGCGCCTGTTTGAAGCTTTGAACCAAAGACATTTTATTTATGTTTTGAACACATATTGCTCCCATAACAACGCACCACTTGTACGCTGTTACAGCATACCATTGCATCTGATGCAAGGTTGTCGAGGGCAGGACACTTCATGAATATTTGGTTGTTAATAGGCTTCTTTGACAAATGCATTGCTGACCTGCACACAGTGCAATTTACCAATTGGAAAAATATTTTGTACAGTGGGAAAATGGGAACTACGAGAAGCACATTGACGGGAACTTTGAGAACTTGACGAATAAAAATTGACGAGAAAAAATTAGATTATGGAATGTTTTAAGACACTGGACCACAGGTGAGGAGGAGTCATTAAAAAAAAAAGAATGGAAAAGCCTTTTAAGAATAAGCCTTTTAGAAGAATAAAGTTTTGGGTCTAATATTGATGTGGGAACTAGAGTAACTGCGTGGGAACTATGCAAATTTGATTTCTTTTATTTGGACTGGGCCCATGCACGTGTAATATATACGTATTGATGTTTATTAGGAACAATATTTTTAACTCTGGAAACTGCAGGATATGATGAGAACCATGCGGGAGTTTGAGGAGCAGTTATAAAGAAGACATTAGGATAGGCCTATGGGATGCTGATCATGGGGGAAGGGGGGGAACGGAAGTGTCAGAAAAGGGAAAAGAAAACTTTAAATAGACATGAGGAGATTTCCAGAAAGAAGCGCCCCCAATTTTTTCGAACCCGGGTTTTTTGCATATTTGGAATGCTTTCCAATGCATTAGATCACACCTGAAGTGAATAAGCCGAATACACCGTCTTTATGTAATAAGATGATGATTTAGTACTTTCTGTCGTGCATGACAGAAAGTCAAAGCACGGTGTTCTATGGGAACAATTACGATAGTCAGGCAAGTTAAAAACAAGATTTGTGGTTTTCTTTCGTACTTGTTTATCCAATAAACCTTAGAAACGTTCTTGGTAGGTGGTCTACAAGCGATCCAGTGCAATTTCAGACAAATTTGTATCTTCAAAAACACAGGTAGCGGTAGGTAAAAATAGGAACTAATCTTAGAAACTGGAAGCTTGATCCTTTTTATTTTTGACTCGCACAGAGGTTCTGTCACCATTCTGTCACATCTTCATTGACTGTTTAATTCTGTTTTAGCGATCGCCCCAAGGGGGGCACTGACCTAAAATGGCGGTATGGGTACGTGCGGCAGTAAAGGCCCCCAGTTTGCGCCTCTTCTACAGTTCTTTAGGCCCTCTGATCAACTATGTTCCAGTTCTTAAAACCCCTACCTTTGCCAAGTTTGAGCTCCATTACTCAAATTTTGCCGAGTCAAATATTCTTAATACATTGTACATGGAAGTAATTACCCTAAATTTGGTACTTCAAAAGTAATATTTATGATTTGTATGCTGTTGATATGATAAAATACCTTCTCAGGTTGTTAAGTGTGTGCAAAGAGTTATGCTCTAAGACAAATCTGAACATATTTTATAGTTTGCGAAACTTTTTTCTCCAGAGCCTATGGCAATACACGGTTACAGGTTTTGAATATGAAGTGCTTCTACCACGATGCAAGTACACCATATGAAAAACGTTCACCATGGTTGAAGTTTCTTTTACTACTACTAGTAAGGTTAAGGCTAGGCTCGAGGGGTGGGGGGCTAGGCTTGTATGCATGTAGGCCAAGGCCATATAGCCAGAAACAAGATGCCATTGCCATCTTGGTCAGGCAATGGGGAAAAAAATTGGAGGTCGTTGTGTATGCTCGGAAAAGATTCGTAAACATTAGTAGATGTGCACAATATTTTTCATATAGCGATCGTTGTGCCAACATAGAGATGAAGGCATGTTATCAGTTTGCATAAAATCAATGAAGAGCGACCATCACAGCTTCACAATTTGTAGCTTATTCTGTAAGGAAACCATTTAAATCACAGTTACAGTGTAATCTGGGTCCGGGAGAATACGCGATCGCGGAAAATGAAATATGCCCGGATTTGTTTTCCAAGCGGCATTTTCCATTTGGCGTGGAAAACAGCGGATTTCGTATTTTTTCTACCAGGAAAGGTCTTTGAACTTCTTGCCCGACTGGTTCGACCGATCAAAATGTGATTGGCAAAAAAATCGATTTGGTCGGCAAGTTGGAAATTTAATGATCGCAGCAAGGCGGTTGAATGCAACCGCGATCATCAGGGTTGCATTAGTACCGCGATTCTGGATATCTTCATTTCACAAATCCACTGTCATCCAGTCAGTAGATCCTTTTGTTATGATTATGGGTGATGTACTCCCAAATTGGTGTTGTCTCTGGTCCCTTGAGCCTTGTCAAAATAACAAACGAATATGCGTTGTCATCCTGGTTCTGTTTTTATAGATTTTCATGATTGTATTTGTTATGTGACAGTATAAACTGAGATATGGTGCATTATTAAATCAATACCGTGGTAAGTTTTCACAAAAGAAAAAAACAAAAAACACTCAGACATACATTTATAATTAATACTAATATCATTTGTGTATTTTTAACGCTACATATCCACGTCATGCTCAAGGCCTTGGCGGCAGCCATGAAAGGCGCTCCGCACAGAAAAAAAAGAAAAGCAGAGACCCACATACCAGAACGATTTATGCCAAGCAGCTCGTTTTAGAGCAGGAGGAAACCGAGTACCCGGAGAAAACCTTCGGGAACGAGTAAGGGTGGATCGAGAAACATCACATAAGCCACCGATAACAGCACTGCCGTGGATCGAACCCGAGACCCCGACATCATCGGTGAAAGGTGAGGGAAGACACGCTGCGCCAACCTGTTCCCCCATGTTTGGTTCATTGTGTGTAAATGTATTATTAATATAATTTTTTAACATAACCTTAACGTTCTTTTGGTACCTTATATTGTAAAAATACACTGTACAACTACAAAGTCATTTGTCATAAAGAGATAGACTACTGGTTCTCAGTACTTGGTGGGTGGCCTAACACAACGGGACATACAATGCAAATCTCATCCAACTTGTCTGGTGGAGTTCGATAGGAGCTCATCCCTGAAGTGATTGAATTACTCAAGATCTTGAGTCAAAAAACATTGACCGACTTTGGTAGTGCATATTTCAAAATTCTAGACATCTTGATCAGATGTTCTTGTATTGAAACATTGCAAGAAATACTTCAAATGTTGTCTATGCACAAGGGGCATAGGATTGCATTTTTAAGAAAGTAAACTTTAGCATAATTTCTTTGGGCAGTTGTGCCATGGCACATCATGTGTTTTTGTTTGCATTACGTGCATCCTACTTTCATCCCAGTGGTGCGCCGTTTTGGCGGGGAAGCAGCGACCGTAAGTACTCCAACTATAACCCTATTTCCCTAGGCTTAAAAAAAATGATTTTACGTACAACATTTTTACATCTAACTTTGTTATTTCTGTCCTAGTTAGGTAGCAACCTCTCTTACTACTACAAATTACATTTTTACCAGCACATTTTGATTTTGTTGAAAAATGTCTATAGGCATGTTCAGACATCGTTGTAAGTTGTTAAGTCGTTGGTAAGCACAGTCATTGGTAAGCTCGTGAGTAGTGACCGTCTTAACAACATCAATGTTAAGCTAACAACTAGTTAACAATGACATTTACTACTTTTAAGAATCTTAAAGTACGACTACTTGCTCAGCGGTCGCGTTGGTAAGTCACAAGTGTGAACAGGGCTACTCACGACGTCAATGTTAAGGGTGACCTCATCACGACATCCGCCGGTCAATTATCCGTAGCGTGGATACCAAAAACGCACGCCTTTAGTCATGTGGTTCATCAATTTGATAGCGGTCTGTAGTACAGTTTACGGTTTTTCCAATATTTTGATAATGGCATCATTTCTAGAGTATCAGGCCCGAAAACAAGGAATACAGGAACCACCTGGTCCGAGAGGAGAGAGAGAGACAAGCGTTAATCGGATCTGGAAGGAACCCCCGTGCGCAGAAGATAAAATGAGTTGAAGACAACTCAAATAGGGATTTCCCTTTGCGAGATCTCCACATGAACGTTGACAGGCAGCTCGTGTCCCATGTGGTATGCACACAGCGTAGGGCCAAGTACTTTAACAGTGGTGAAAAAGAAATCCCAACATATTTTTATTGAGAGAAAATTAATCGATCGGTATTCAATCTAAATAAGTACATATTCCAGTGTATTTTGAGAATTCGACTTTATATGATTTGTATTAAGTGCGTAATCGTGAAATAATGCAGCAAGTGCGAATCAAAAATGTGCACGTAAAACCAGCCAACTGCACGTTAAATTGTCTCTGTGGGGAGGAACACATTTCGTGATGAGCTTGACCTTGTTTTTGATGATGTCATGATTGGGGCTGGATCGCTTCTTACTGATTGGTGTAGGGGGGAACGACATAGGCATAAACAGCGTTCATGCGAAAATCCTCTGGTCGATGAGTATACGAAAAACAGAAGCCAAAATATGCTTTTAAAACACACTCCTGCTTGAAGGATTCCATTTTGGCATTTTGACAATGGGTTGAGTTTTCCCAGGTTTCAAGCAATACAGTCAGGTCAGCGCGAACGGCCGCTACTCCGCTATTTCCAATGACAGAGAAGGCGCTCGTGGAACTTTGAAGGGTATCGTTTTAAGTTCCGTGGGGAGTGCGTCGTGTAAGAGGCGGCTAATGCGGATTAAATGAATGTTTCGTTGGTAACGCTACCTTCAAAAGTAGGGCCACGTCGAAAACCTTATTTTTTTTTGATTGTTAGCCTGGCATGCTGGCAAAGCATTTCTTTGCCTAGGGCGAATAGGGCTAGGCCCTAGGATAAAATTGTTTGAGATCATGTATCGACATGATGGAACTGAAACAGAGGGTCGACATTATCTTGAAAACCAACAACAAAGTACTGCCAAATTTTCAGATAAGGGATTCTCACAACCTTCTCTTCCATATGTGCAGTTTCAAGCTGCAAAACATGCCACGTAAATATATTTGACGTATTTTGTGATCAAGGCATATTAGTATGAGCAGAGCAATGGGAGGTTAAGGGTCACACCCTGGTCACCAGGGTCGGCGTGTGGATACGTGACGGCGTGTGGATAAACTTACGAGTAAGTAAGGGTATTATTTGGAGTGTTTGAACGCGACTTTGAACATGTTCGCGGCGGTGTTGGGCCAGGACATTGAGAACGCACGGTAGTATCACATACAGGCCAGTCGTTTTAAATGAAGATAAATCAAGATTTTTTCGAGCTATTTTGGACCAGAGAAATAGGAATGTGATGTCTTTTCTGAATGGACGAAAGGAGGGTAGAATTTCATTCAAACTAAGGGGCTATTTGGGCGGCTCCCAATTTAGATAAACAGTTGTGTTTGCATCATGTCATATCTATTGCCAGGTAGCTAGATCTATCCCACAGGCATATTGAACTTGAAAAGGAAATCTAAATTACTACTGGAGATGAGATGAAATTACCTTTATCAAAAGCAATTTATAACAGGGAAGGATTATTGTCAGTAGAAGGAATAGTACAAACTCTGAATGCATCCTAATTTATACATCAATTACAATGCCAATGTAGTTAGCGTCTAACCGATCACCCTAATATCTGTTATACCCATTACAGATTTTAAAATTTCAAATCGGTTCATTCCGATTCCGATTTTTCTGTGTATTTTTTTTTGCAATTATCATTGCCGTTTTTGACAGTCGAAGCTGCCAGAAAGTCGCAGATCGATCTCGGTAAACCTCTAAACGGTGAAATAGTAAGTTAGAACAACATACACCTCTTCTGTACATAAAATATAAATTTATTGTTTTTTCATTTTTGGATTTATTTTCACCGTTTGGCCATCAGTTTTGGAACACTTTTCAATTCAAGTTTGGACCTCTTTGATATTAATTTAATCGGTGTATTAATTTTGCGATCCCGATCTGATACCGATAAGGTAATAATCGGCCCCATTTCAGAAATAACTGATCGTATCGGTTATTCTCTAAATGTAGTGCAAAAAAAAATATAAAATAAAAATAGTAAAGTTTGAGGCACATGGATACAGTTACCACTAACTGCCATGATTGGGCAGGGGAAGATGAAATGCTGTGTATTTTGCTTTGCTTGCATTATGGAACATAATTTATAGAGGCAAAAAGTACTACAAGATTGAGATGAGTTCCTTTTTGTCAATATAAATTCATGTGACAACCAGTGCAAATATTGTATTGGAAGAATTGCATTGTGGGAAGAACACTATACCCCCTCTTCCTGTCGCAATGAACTGACCGTTTGTACAGTGCCTGGAGGCCGAGAAGGATCCAAACTTGTCCCCTCAGAAAATGCCTTGGCACCCTTTCTGCCACCCACCCACTTGCAAAGTAGCCCCGGAGCTAGCAAACATAACATCTCAAGTACAAAAGGTTTGAGTGATTAAATGTGTAGACAGACTGACAGGGACCCATGAAACGTAATTCTTAAGTGCCACAAATGGTGCCTTGTGGGGGCCAAGACAAAGTTTGTACAGGTGTCAAATTTTTTAATTTATCCAATCGTGCTGAAAAGTATACCATGTTATTTGTCTAACCACAAGGATTCAGGAAAGGTATAGTGTGTACTATCTACAATGTAAAGTTTAAGAGTTACAGACTAAAAACAGCAAAAATCAATAAAAAGGGTCAATTTCAGTTGTACAGGGGTCAAATTTTTAAGTTGCTCCAATTTGGATAAAAAATGGTGCAAATTATTGGTGGAGCTCATAGGATCAAAATAAGGAATAGTTTTGAGGGTCTAAAATGCTTGCTTAAGAAAGAAGGGGGAAAACAAGGTCGAGTCCCATTGAATGCAATGGACGTTGACCTTCTGTGCCCCCTACATCGGTAACTAAGTATTTTAGACAGTCAAAACTATTCCTGATTTTAATCCTATGAACTCCATCAATAACAGCATTTTTTATATAAATTGGAGCAACTTTAAAATTTGACCCTTGTACAACTTATATTGAACCCTTCCGCCTGGTATGACCAGGTGTGACCTTTAACCCCACATGCTCATGGCTCATACGAATATTCCTTGATCCCAAAATACGTCCCATATAAGGTTCTTGGCAGTGTTTTGGTATATTGATTTTTACTGTTTTTAGCCTATAACTATTAAACCTTTACGTTGGTATATAGTACAAACTATACTTTTCCTGAATCATTGCCATCCACGTTCAATCACTCTAACAAGACCAAACATTTGCTCAACGATGTTGAAAAGCAATGCAGTTTCCGATCAGTTTCGGAAACGTTTGTAACGTTCCAAGGATGTTTTAAATACATTTTTGTAAAACGTTTCAAGAATGTGCAAGTGTCCACCATTTTTATGTTGCCAAACGGTTTCATTGCACGTTTCCGTAACCAAACTGAAACGTTTTGAACAACGTTCGGAAACGTAAAAATTGTTAGCTGTGGGGTGGTCATGTGTTTTAAAAGAGACTGTTGACCTCTGCTCTGGTTCTGGTTAATTACCAATACCAGAACTAGTAGTCCCAATAGGTACCCATATAGGGTACCACACCAGTACACAGATCGAATCTGTGTTAGTGGGATAAACCCAATAACACAGAGGAAGGTGTATTTAAAACCACTGTATCACTGTATACATCTCCCCATTAGCAGTGTGGACACCAGATGTCATTTGTTTACATGCCTCAGTCTTCATGAGCCCGACTTACCTAGAATCAAATAGACATGATACCACATAATCCAAATGCATCCTTAGAACATTTTTTTCAATGCTCAATATCATGAAAATCCTGTGTTATTATTAATATGAGAATAAAGGGAGATGTCAAGGAGTAGTTTCTCACCCCAATCAATATTGCCATTATTGGGATAATTATTGAATGGGATCTCAATTATGTCGTTTATGTTTTGGCATGCAAGAGTGCACACACAATTACACTTATTATTACATTTATAGCCATGGCATGATGACATAGCTAAGCTGTGTTTGTAAACAGAAAATCTTAGTAAAACAATTCCTTGTGAGTCTGTGGATAGACAGACGAATGTCTGGAATCAAATCTGAGACGCGTCGCCCTGCGCCGATCGCAGTAAGTATTTGCGCCAAGCGTAGGACGCAACAAAAGTACAATAATTGTACTTTTGTTGCGTGCTACGCTTGGCGCAAATACTGCTGACCTCTGCTGTATTGGCCAATCGTGCAAACGTATTACGTAATTACTAGGATGCCTTGTTACTAGGTCAAGTACAGCTGTGCATACGCAGTCAATGCACATCATTTTAGCGACGCGTCTCAGATTTGATTCCAGAACATAATAGGGTACCACACACTGCCATAGAAGTCGATGTCAATGAAATCCCTTTGTGAGTGATGAAGGCAGAATCTTTGAAAACCCATAAGCTGCAATATTACTCAGAATCCATGGGATGATTCTTATTCTGCGACCATATCCTTCAACGCAGTTTATTCATGAGGCTGCCGAATTCATGCGGTGGTGACACATATAATTTCCTTTCCTATCCTGTTGAAGTTCTATGTAAGGAGAACACTACAAGGTATTCTACCAGTAAAGCATACAATTTTTAGTTTAAAGCGGCACTGGCCATTTTCACAATTGAAATTTCTTCAATTTGCTCTCAAATGATACTAGTCAAACGTAGGCATTGGAAAAATGAGATACATTTTTATCACATAAAAAACCACACTCAAAAAAAAGGGAACAAAAATAAGAGGTTTAAAGCCATCCAGGTAATTTTAGGCTAACTTTTAAGTTTTCCATAACTTTAATCAAAACTGTGTGTATTATCATTATATCATCATAGAGAAAACTCTCACTCATCGTACTATAATTTGGCTCATGTTGTGTGTATCTTCGCAAAAGGCTCCGTTAGTTTCGATCCATATTTCGCAACAGTCACATGAAAGATTGATGTTTAACCGCGGATGCTTCTGAACTATTCGGACGAAATCGGCTCATTAATGCTGTAAACATCAGTGAAATGTGTGGGTTGCTATGGATATCTACGCAAGAAATTTGTTTATAACCGTTACTAACAAGCGCGACACGCTGTATGCAGTACGCAATTTCACAGGCGCCTTAGTGCAAAAAAAGGTCAATAACGCGTCATGTTTTCCTCGCTTTGGTTTGGGTAATGGTATGATGAAAACTGGGCGTATAGTTTTGGAGAAGAAAAAAAATTACATATGGATAAGCCCGGGATTAATCTTGAACGTTTAATTATTTAGAAGATTGGGTATGAACGGACACTTGACGTTGACAGATTTAAGAATATGGGATGGGGTCATAACCTGTAGGATGAGAACTTTACACAGGATTTTGATGAGTTAGGAGAGAAAAAAAATTGCGGCATATAATAGGACTGAACTACGGGTTAGCAATACGCGGGAGTCCTTTTGGAGTTAAAAAGGTTACACACTGAGGGTGACACTATCCATCTAGATATGGACGCCTCGTTCTCCCACTGACTCTGCCCCGGACCGAGCCACCGAGCGCGCAGCGCGAGGGTCCATCGGAATCCGTTCTTTTACCTGACATCTCAAGGCATATAATAATCGTGACTTCTAAAAGAAATTGATGAGCTGCATAAGTCCTCAAATATGGGTCGTCAACCCCGCCACCACCTTGGGAAAAATCATCCAGGTCCCCACCCGCTGATTGCGGTATAATTTCCAACGCTATCCATTAAACCCGCACCTAATAATAACTTTTGGATGCATGTTCGTAAACAGTGCGCGCAAGTACTTAGTGATCACATCACAGTAAATAACTCAATTGTCAGCATAAACGTATATACATGGTGGTATGTTTTCAGAGGTGCAGGCAGGCATTTGATAATGATACTGATGTTGTCAATTTTGATTATGTAAATGGTAATATCAGAGAAGATGGTAAAATAAATGTTACAATTGAATTATTAACTTGCCACTGTTACTTGTGATTTACACCGCCCTCAATTGTGTAGATCCTTATGATACAGATCTGGCAACCTTGTATAGCCCCTGAACAATGCCGCTTACATTTGAATTAAAATAATTTTATTATCCTGATAAACCATGTGATAAACGTGCGTGCGGAGTGCGTGATTTGGTGATTACTTGGTGGTCATGCAAATCTTTTTTGCGAAAAATAGCCCCAATCATATTATAATACGTAATAGATACGCGCAGCCTACAAATTTTGAAAATCCATTGAGAATTTCAAATACCGAATGAGGGAAAGGAAAAGAGATTAGTACTGTTGATGAATCATGTAGTTTTTGAAGTTTGTAGAGAGAATTGAAGAACGTGAAAAAGTAAAAAATAAATATAAGAAGAAAATAAAAAACAGAAAAAAACTAAAAAATCAATAAAATAATAAAAAAGTGAATAAGAAGAATAATAAATATGCCTATATGATCTCTAAAAAAATGAATCATCTTGGCCAAATCGCTGTTTTTAAAACCAATATTTTTATAATCCCCAAATCGCTGATTTTTGGCCCAAATTCCACCATTTTCGGGGGGGTTGAAACCATATAGAGGGAATCCTCCTCTCCTTCGCCGCCACTAACCCCACGGTCCCCTGTTTTTTTTTTAATTTTGACCTATACTGATATGAGTGAGTACTAGTAATCTAACATCACGATAAAATCACAAAATACATCGATTGGGCAGGCAAATTCCTTTTCTCTGAGTCAGGACTACGCCGCATTCCCGCCAGACAGAACCTGACACGCGTAAGGAAATACATAGTGGTGCGCGTTACACGCAGCAACTTCGCGCGCGTATGTAGACCGCCTATTTCAGAACAGGAATTGTGACGGCAGTATATTGGGTGCCCAAAATCTGTCTCGTTGTACCTTTAAATATGTGGTTATAACGTACAGATTGATACGTTCTACTAAAGAGCCCCATACCCT
>JAMKCH010047994.1:0-62526 GCA_023653785.1 Ophioderma brevispina
CTCTGCAGGCTAAACGCCCAATCCCCGATTGTACTTCATACTTTATAGGATGATAGAGTGAGGTGCCGCAATAATTATGTTTACTTTTGGCTGCATTCTTTCATATTTTCATTATTTTAATTAGCCTTATTTGTCATATTTTATTCAGACATTTTCAGTTAAAGCTTTTTTTTTGAAATGCTCTGCTGCTAAACACTAATCCGATTTGACTTCAAAATTTGTAGGGTGATAGAGTGAGGTGCCGGCCCCCCATAATTAAGTGTGTAGCTCTTGGCTGCATTATTTGCATATTCATGACTTTTAATTAGCTTATTTCAATATTTTCAGGTTTTTCAGACATTTCGGTTAAACCTTTTTTGGAAATGCTCTGCTGGCTAACGCTAATCCAGATTTACTTCACACTTGGTCGGGTGATAGAGTGGAGTGCCAAATATTATGTTTAAGCTTTGGCTCTGCAGTATTTGCAATATTCAGAATATTAATTAGCTTATTTTGAACTGGTCCAAAATGATGACCCTTGCCCCGCAAGGCTTGTGTGCAGTACCCACCTGGAGTTCCGTAATGCCTATAATGAGGGGTAACTTGTTTCATAACCGACCAGCTATACCAGCTACAGCTAGTCTTGTTTTCTATTGAAAACGCCCAGACTGGCCGGCTCTTCTAGACTAAAAAACAACCTAACCAACTTATGATTTACCGAGATAAACTCCAAGCAATCCTGTTTGTTTGTAATTTTGTTTTTTCACTTTTTTAAGTTTTTTAACTTTTTTAATTTTTTAGTTATTTAATTACAGATTGCTTCCGGAAACGCACACGTATAAATTACATAGAACACTTATGGCTGTTAATACCTGTTATAGCGTTTAAATGTCTATTTAAGGCCATTATCCTTACATATAACAGGATGTCAAAGTTAATATTGTCTTTTGCCTGGTAGCCGGAATAATGCTTACTCATTTGTGGTATTTTCGGCACGAGACAATTCATTAGGAATCTTTATTGACATCTTAGATCCATAAAGATCTGATATCGTTCGTCCAGGAATCGCATCAATGATCTATACAGGTAAAAAGTTCAAAATTAAATTAAAAGATATATTGTTTGGAGAGAGTCGTTTGAAAACAAGTGTGTTTAATTAATGTTTGTATACACATTACTAAAAAGAAGGTGTTTGTTTGATCACCATACTTCGTAAATATTCGGAACAGCGAAAGTATCCTTGCTTTTCAATATTTTTTCAACCTCGGTATCTGAGAGATTGTACTCAGCTCAGTCAGCAGTCGAAAGCAACTCAAAATTTCGATTACTTCCTCTCTAAATGCAAAAGAGTGATTTTCACTCTTGTGGAGTGACTACAGGGCCCACTCCAAAAGAGTGAAATTTCATACCTTTATAAGTATACGTTTTGGGTCAAATTTTATCTTGATAATTGACAAAATGATATCATGTTATCATTTGAGCCAAAAATGTATTCTTTGAAAGCTGTGAAATTCACTCTTTTTAGAGTGGGCCTTGTGGTCACTCCAAAAGAGTGAAATTCACTCTTTTGCATTTAGAGAGATAAACTCCTTGAATTTTGTGATAATTATAATTTATCTCATGGATTGTACTCTTAAATACACCGACAATTCACTAAGAGATAAACCTAAAATGGGCAACAAGGACGACGTGAATAATAGTAGGACATTTTAACCCCCTTAGGGGCCGTTCCCGAAAGTGGTCGTAGGACAGTCGAATTTACTGCATTCCCGAAACTTAGTATGGACGACTAAGATTTTCTTTAAAAACTTACGAGCAAACTACGTCTGTCGTACATAGCTCGTACGCATTTCTACAACTATTCTGCGTTCTAGAAACTTAACTTATTCGATCATCGTAAAGTTACACAAATTTCTACGTCTATTAAGAGCTGGCGTAGATTTGTAACAGAAATACAAGTTGATATCATGGACTTTCTGAAGCGGTAGCATCATTTCGAGATTTCATGATGAAAAAGAAGAAAAGAGTACACACACGTGAGATCTTATATAATTGGTTAAAAAAATCTTTAGCATTTGTGTTGTAGTTATGGATCCACAATGGTTGCATTGAAAGTAAACATATATTGTGGGGTGGCACTGTCCAAAAAAGTTCCGTAAATTTTAACGGAACAATTTCCTGGCAGCAGTATTCCGTCATTTTTAGGTAATTTTACAGGAAATTTTTCTGTCAATTCCGAAATTTTACAGTAATTTTTACAGAATTTCTTCTCATCTTACTGTCAAAATGTGTATTTTAACAGAATTTTTTTCCGTAATTTGAAACGGAAGCCAAAAAAAAAATCCGGAAATATTGCCTTGCTGCCAGAAATTTTTGAAATATTGTCCCGTTACTAACCTTTTTTTAATGGTGTTTTTTGTTTTTTTTTTTATTTATTGTTTTTTGTAAAACAGATTTTCCGTAAGATTTTCCGTAAATTTTACGGAAAATCTGTTGTCTTAAATGACGAAATTTTTAACAGGGTACGGTACAATTCCTTAAATTTGTTCTACAGAATTACTTCAACCTGTGGAATTTTTTTTGTTAATTTTATGATATTAACACCGACGGGGGCTCTGGGGGCAACCGCTTGTAGTCTGAAAGGCTATTGGAGTAGCCTTGAAGAATGCAAGCCTGTTGTTTTCGTCTGCACGATACATCAATCGACTAGGGTGAGGTAACCCGATTCAACCTCTAACTGACAACCGCCCATCCCAGCGCGTCATATATGGCCAATCCTTCAAGGCAAACCTGGAAGTGAAGAAATAAAAGAGGCTGTATTCCCGAGACCAAAACGGCGCAACTCTAATTAGTGTAATTGCCGCAGTCAGGACTCAGAATCAAATAAGGTGGATGACGTTCTGCAGGTCAAAGCCACAATGAAGCTGCAGAACTCATGATTCATCTTAGTGGACATGCAAAAATTAACATTTGCACATATATACAAGAACATTAAGAACAGATGATCTTTAGAGATTACCTAGATTGAATGCAAGAATTCAAGGTGGGACATTATTGTACTTTGTGAGACAAAACGGGAAAGGAAGGCATCACAGAACGGACGGAGGCGCATGGCTCTACAACTATGGAAAAACTGAGGACAACTATGATGCAAAAGGGAATGGATTTCTGATACATCCAAAGTTCACAGACTTCGCCAATTAATTGAAGTATTATTCCAAATAGAGTTTATTTTCATTGCAAGTTAACTTCAGTAACAATCATCTGTGTGTGATTCAAGTGTATGCACCCACAACTGATTATGGAGATTAAATCGTGGAGAAATGTATGAAGAATGTGAGCAGGCGATGACGTAAACAAATCCACCTATACCATTGTAATGGGAGATTTCAAACGCCAAATAGGAAAGAGATTTCCAGAAGAGAATCTATCGTGGGGAATGTAGGGAATAGGCGAAAGAAATTAACAGAGGGCGAATGCTATTTGATTTTGGTCACACAACAGAATTTATAGTCGCAAACTCATATCTGCAAAAAAGGAGAACAGATATTGACTGGGAAAGCCAGACGGAAACACCAGGAATCAGATTGTTTTATACTGACAGTCACAGGGATCGATACAGATTGTGGAGGTAATTACAGAATGGTGGCCATTGGCAGTGACCACAGAATGGGTAATACAAAGATACTACTTGACAAGAGGACAAAACTATCCAGGCAGGAAATTTATCAAGAACAAAGAAAAAACAAAATAAATGGCTGAAGCTACAGGAAGGAAACAAGAATTCCAACTTGAGTTGAGAAAACCGTTTTGTCAAGTTTGATGCTTGAAGATGCGCGACATTTCAGGAAAGTAATATTTTAATTGGTCTCTCCCTCGTAGTTTGTCAAAACTTTCTAGCCCGGGAAACTGGGATCACAAGTGTTGAAGAGTGTTTTATATGGTGTGGCGAGACCACTGAAAGTATTATGTATGCATGAGTGAGTATGCTTTGTGAGAGGTCAGTGGACGTACGAGAGTTGGTCACTAGCTATTGAGAGTGGTCATCTGTTATGGACATGGAGTGGTTGTTTATCTCCAATTCTCTGCTTTTACATTGACCTATGTTAGGTTCCGCAATGGAACATTAGGGATAAGTATGACAGTCAGCTTTACCCCCAATTTATTGCTAAAAAAATCGGCTACAGGTAGCTTTAAATATAGTGCCAAGGCATTTCAGGCCAGTGATTTCTTTGCGTAATTTACGTAATGTAAGGCTGCAAACGTGATACAGTTGCATATTTTGGGCGTAATAAGGCCGTACTGCTGCGGTTGTTGTGCACCCCGCCCGAAATTCTCCAAAGCTAGTCACTTGGCAGAGTAAAATTGTGATTTTTGTAATTCTAAGAGAATATTGGCCATAATTTCCTGTCAACATGGTAAATTACCATACCTGCGTCATCATTTTATTGTGCAAAGTTTGGCTATTGGTGAATAAATGAATTGTCTAGAGTAGTAAAATATTCACCATAATTCTATTAATATGTAAATTGAATTGATGGAAATATTTATAAGGTTATATGGCTATAAATGGATATATATATGCAGTTTGGTATGTGATTGCAATTATGAGGTGCCAAATAGTGATACTGGAATCAAGTCTACACAACCTGACTGATCAAAATAAGTAACGCCGTGATAGTCGTTACAAGAGTATTTTATGGTGCAAATATGCTCAATGCTAAAAGAAACTGAGTTCAAATGAATGCACTATGATGTTTGTTGATCAAATCTATAAAGTGATGAGCCTTTGAATCATTAAGCTTTACGGTGTTATATTTAGATTGGTCTCAAGAGTCATGGTCCAGTCTATTACCAGTTTTTGGGTTTAATTTGTTTGTCAACAGCCATAAAGGTGTAATTTCTGGGCTGATTACAACCGTCAACGAGTCACTGTGTTACTTGTAGGTCAACCATAGTTATCTGATTCAAGAAGAATTTTACTACCGTGTTTCTTCATGCTTGTACCTTTGGTCACTAAGTTGAAGACGACGGTCACTAAGATAACTAAAGGTTTGAAACCGCTACAAGCGTGAAATATACTGAATGAACTGTTTTCAAATATTCGCGAGCGTTTTGTGATTAAGTCCTATTTATTCGCGGTCGCGATACAGTTAGTCTAGAGTATTTGTAATATTTTGAACTACGAATTGTGTGTTTGTGAAATAATGGTCCTACAACTAGACCATACAGGTGACAATGAGTAACAATTGATAAAACTGCTGACAAAAATTAATTTTGTCTTTAGGTTTTGGCTTTGTAGTAGTCCAACGGTGTTCATTGTCAACATTAAAACTTAGGACCATTCAACTCAACTTCACAAATATTGGGGAATAGTTAAATGGTTCACTTAAAATGAGAATTCTCATGGTCCAACATGTCCTGAACCAACACGTTATCAGCATTTATGCTGAATGACATTTGAATGTAGATGTGTTGTAACGATGAGGACAGTTATTTAAATCTGTTGACAGTAATGTAATTTTTCTATTAGTTCCTGGATGTTGCACAGTATAATCTTTCCATTGTTACATATCCACAACATTCAACTGCATGTCAAGTTACATCACAATTCAACTCTGAAGTGTCTCATTGATTCCATGGATTGCCATATTGTATCTACTATACGCTGTCCAACTGAATACCCTCAATATTCAATATGCAATCATAAATTGGTATGGAAATTAAACAGTGTCATAATCCTAATATCAAAACCACTGTCTTAGCATTTGTCATTGTGAACTCCAGCTTCAGGTAGGCTTTTCTTTTGAATGTGACAGACATACTACCAGACTGCCATTATATCCAGCACCATTATAGAGGTAGCGGAAGAAGTGGCACCAAAGGAGAAGATCACAAACGTGCAGTCAAAGGAAGATCTGGAAATCGAGGTATTGGATATGGAAAGGGGGGGGGGACGGAAGAGAATCAGAGATATAGAAAACAAGACGGCTGCACAGAAAGCAGAGTACAAAGAAACAATAAGGGCAGTAAGGAAAAGAAGACGGCAAAGAAGTAGGAGAAAGAGAAGGGACCAAATTGAAACCATCTTAGAAAGTGGAAAGGGTCCAAAGCAGATTATTAAAATGAACACTACCAAGACAAGAATGGCTAAACTCGAGAAAAAAGATGGATCTACCACATCTGATAGAGAAGAAATACTGGACATATGCGCAGAATTTTACCAGGAATTGTATAGTTCTGATGCAAGCCACAACCAGGCAATTACAGCTACTTCTTCAGATCAGACAGATATTCCAGCATACTGAAACAAGAAGTAGAACAAGCAATTAAACAAATGAAAGACAACAAGGCACCTGGCATTGATGACATATCCAGTGATGTGTACAAAGCAGGGGGTATAGAAGTCATCGTACAATTAACAGGACTATATAACACAATTTTAGGGGAGAAGAAACTACCACAGAGCTGGAAAGAAGCCAAGATTATCCTCTTGTACAAAAGGAGACAAAGCTGACATCAAGAACTACCGGCCAATAAGCTTATTTTCACATGCTTACAAGATCTTCACCCGCATAATCCAAAACAGAATTAAACAAATCCTTGATAAAAACCAACCCAGAGAACAGGCTGGATTCAGAGAAGGCTATTCTACCACAGATCATCTGCAAGCTCTAAACCAACTCATCGAGAAAGCAAATGAGTACCAGTTGAAGTTATGCATAGGGTACATCGATTATGAAAAGGCGTTCGACTCGGTAGAACATGACAATATTGCTAGCCCTTGAGAAAAGTGGAGTCAATGAGGGAGATGTAAAAAAAGATGCATAGAGGACATACTAATGAAACCGCCACTATTTATAGACAATGATGTTTCCAAGCCTATCCAAATTAAAAGAGGAGTGCGTCAAGGAGACACATATCACCAAAAGAAGATTTACAAACAGCATTGAAGAAGAAGTCTTCAAGAAAATAGAATTAAAGGAAAAAAGAGGCCTTAATATGAGGGAGAATGGATGACAGATTTGAGGTTTGCTGATGATGTTGCCCTGTTAAACAGGCATCAGTCAAGGCCATGGAATATCAACTTACCAAACTCAATTCGGAGCAAGAAGAAGTGCCATCAAAATCCACAAAGGCAAAACCAAGTAACACGACTAATATGACACTAATGAGACTCTGAAAATTGAAGAGGTGTGATAGAGAAAGTGGAAAGCTAACAAAAGTATTAAGGCAAGGCAGGAAAAAATGGAAAAAAACACCGGGAAGAGACCGATTAGTATTAAAGGCTGGCTGGAGGGCTTGGCAGATATCGTGAATCCTCTGTGACAAAAACAACTTACCAATGTCGCTGGGAAAATCGTTGTTCAATAAGGAGTATCTGCCCACTAACCACCTATGGTGCAGAGACCTGGGACCAAGCAGAGGAGTTGAGCGAAAAACTAGGCCAGCTCATAGGGCCATGGAGAGACAAATGCTACACATTCTCATGAGAGACAAGGTCCAGAAATTATCGACCTTCAGAAGCAAAACCAAAGTCAAAGAAATACTAGAAAGAAAAAACTAAAAGAAGCAAAATGGAGATGGGCGGGGATGTGTCAAGAATGCAGGACAAAGCTGGGCTAGAGGGAGTGACAGAATGGCAACCAGCATCAGGAAAATAGTATAGTCCCTGAAGAAGAATACACATACTACGTGTGAAAAAAAAATTGTTATTGAGCTGATTTTTTCCACCAGACATTGAGAAACATCATATAACCACATATCCAAAATCCCCAATAATCACCGGTGGGGAAAATTTTGTATCCAAAGATGGCCGCCAAATAGCTGACAGTGCATATAATTAGCTATATCTTGGCGTTCAAGTAGATGTGTTGATGATTTAAGTCTAAATCTAAATTATCCATTTTTCCTTTATGTGGAAATTAAAATGCCGCCATTAATCATAATTGCTTTACCCCCTCAATTCAGAACAAGGAAAGATGGATAAAGAAACAAACCAAATCAACTTATCTAAAATTAAAATATATATAAGCGAATAATTAAATGACAAGAAAACAATATAAATTGAATAATATAAATAACGTGGAATAAATCAATTGCTAAAATAAAGAGAATTTTGTAAAAGGGACGGGTAAAAAGAGGAAAACTGAATTATGTAATAGGAAGTCCTTCACACCCAAATGTTATTTCTCCCATTTTCTGGGATCAATCTTATATACTTTCTGCACACTCCGTTTACATTTCTGGTGACTTGGTGTAAAAATAGAAATATAATGGCTGAGTGTTTCTATGCCATTTCTGGCAGACGGTACGTGTAGGCCTATAATTAATCTGCGATTATGGAACAGTATACGAAAATTGCATTACTACTTTTTTAAAAACCATTCTTTCGAATTAGTATTATATTAAGCGGCGTCGTACTGGTTTATCAATTTGTTTTTTTTTTTTGGGGGGGGGCCACGGTTTGGGGAAATTGCATTCTGATTAAGTTCGAATAACATAACATCCCAGTCATTCTTTCGAATAGACTAAAGATGAAAACTAAACATTACTTCTATTTGGTAATTAGAACAATCCCTGTTCGGGATTTTGGTTTTAAACAAACCCTCCATGTATGCGCTAGTTTGACCCCCGAGCTTCGTTGCAGGGGACAGCCTGTATATGTCAGTGAGAACGATAATTATATGTAATGCCCGCGAATTGGCAGCCATTTTGGGTGGCCATTTTGGGATTTGTTTTGAGTTAAAGAACAACTCATGATTTAAATTAAAAACAAAAAAAAATCTTTGCAACCCCTCCAAAACATATTCAAAAAACCTAAAATTTCAATATGGCCGTCATTTTATATAAAATGACGGCCATTTTGGATTTTGGCGTGGAAGGAATCATCAGTGATTAGATTTGTAAATAATTTTGATTTTTTACTCAAAAAAACATATTCAACACCACTAAAATCTCAACATTCTACTTAAAACTGAGGCTATAGCAATTTGGCGGCCATTTTAAAAAAAATAAAAAAAATTTCCCCAAGGGGGTTTAGGGGATTTGGATCTTGTTGTATGATGCATTTGTTATTGGGGCAAAAATCAGCCCTCAATACAATTTTTTTTCGGGTCAAAACCCCCAGGGACCACACTAAAAAGGAGAAGAGGCCGACAAAAGAGAAGATGGAGGGATTTTTGTTTTAGTTTTTGACTGAAGTCATATTGGGCACCACATGGACCAGATATGCTCAAGTCCGAAGAAGAGGGCATTTGCTTGAAGAGGGCTACATCCAACGGGGATGCAAAGCCCAGGTAAAAAAAAAAAAGGTAAAGAGTAAAACATCAGGTCGCGTAGAAAATGTTAACCAACGTTTGTAAATTTTAATTAGTGGGGTAGACTGTTTTAAACCACCATTTAACAGCGATTTAAAAGTAAAATACTACAAAATCCTATGATTAAGAAAGATAAATGAAAACTTTCTATCACAATAATCAGGGTGTGTTCAGAGAACCTAAGTACATAAATGACATATAACCTCCTGCCTATCGCTCCTCGTGATATGTCTTTCATGTTACTGATTATGTTCTGTTTCCTGACATATAAATATGATAGCAACGTTAACCTTACGCTTGCTTATTGGTCGTAAGAAAATCAAGATCAAATTCAAAATACAGAGTATGACGAAAGTCGTTTGGAAAAAAAATAGTCAATTTGGGACGCATTAAGTGTCTAAAGACATTACAGATTAGAATAGTTCATCTCTTCATTTCTGCCTTTTCTACATGTTCGAAATAGCGAACATTATGATTCCCCTTCAAAGAAATGCAATATTCATTTTGCAATTGGAAACAAGATCAAAGAAACTCAGAACTTTAAAGTGTTATCCTATCAAACATCTCATCTACAGACATGACGTATCGTCGAATTTCAATTAAATGTTTAAGAGTTTGCTGACATTTAACCCTCGTCCAACCAAGGTTTTTTGTACGTTCACGACCAAGGGTGGGGGAGGGTTGGTTACCACCCCCCTGATTTTTTCGTAATTAAGCGACAGACATCATCTTATTTGGTACCAGTGTGTAGCTACATATGTCCTTTCTTCAAATCAAGTACAAACATATCAAACTTTAACAATATGACGTCTTAGTGACGTCATAACTGAGAGCTTATTTTTACGCAAATTTGTAAGAAAATCGCCAAAATCGAGGGTTTTTCGACCGTTTTTGCCATTTATGCAAGCAAAATTGGTATTTATTTGGCAATGATGGGTGCCAAAGTAAGCATACACATGCTATTACTCTAAATAATAAGAAAGAAATACAAGTATTTGCTTATACAGTAGCATCATACTTACACAAAGTACCATTTTTTTGGCAGTAAAGTATAGGAAAGTGGCAACCACCCCCCCCCCGTACCTTCCGACTTTGACGGGACGCCCTGACCTCCCTGAAGGTGGTACCTCCAATTTTTTTCCACTAAAATGACCGCAAAGGATGAACTTACAATTACATAAAAGCATTAGATCATTTTCGTTTGCGTTTTCGTGCGACAGGAGATCATCCGTTAGGGGGGTTGTACCCCCCCTGGTTGGACGAGGGTTAATTACCCTCAGACAGAAAGAATGGAGATAGACACAACATATGCCATAAACGCATCAGTCGTGCGAGAGAATTCTTAGTTCAAACAAACAATCATGCAGTTTTAGGGGATCCGAAAAACAATTACATCCAAACAAGATATGAAATGCCCAAGTTCTTGCGAATATGTGAGATTCACGCGTACCTCGCAGAGTCATTGATCCCAGAACCTGCAAACGCCACACATCCTGGACTTTAGCATCATTACGAGCAAGCATCCGTAACGGACACATACACACACACACAAACACACACACACACACACACCGAGCACCCACATATAACATGTAGGTACCCAAGGACATACTTTGGCCTCTACACTGCAAAATCCTTGCAAGTTTACGATACGAAGGCTGACATCACAGATTTGCAACACAGGATACCAAAATACAAGATAAATTTTTCAACTTCTGCTGTACAACAAATTTGAAAGAAAGATGGCAAACAATAAAAATAATAGAATAGACCTCATATCCACTAATCGCAAACTGAAAGGGGGGCTGTTAGAATCATTTTGCTCGAAAAATTAAGGAAGAAAAAAGCATCCTGAAATAAGATGATTCAATTGGACGCTGAAGCCTGAAAAAGTGAACAACGATTAAAAATACGCATCGAGGAGGCTAATTAACGAATCAACTCCTCAGCGATCAATAAGAGTTAACCGGGCAACATCGGAAAACAGGGGCTTCTTTCTGACATGAGCTTAACTAGTTTTCTTTACGATAAACTATGAAAAACGTTAATATTACGTCGAATTTATTCTTGCTTTTACTTGCATGGTTACCGACAAAAAAAGTCCAACATCAAAAAGTAAATGAAGTTGTTTTAAAGTTTATTGTTAATTTGAGTGAAATGTTTGCAGGCCGGAATGCTAATTTTCCAATTAAATATTATGACGCTTCTTTTATGATGATTTCGTTATGTTCCGACGCCACTTGTGGTCGAATTTAAATACAGGTGCTGTACGAGTGCTATTTTTGTTTTGTTTTCTTCTTTTAACTCTCGTCTACCAAGGGGGGGGGGGGTTACCCCCTTTCAGGTTTTTTCCCCGGCTTGCTAAAACCCCCTTTTTTGGTGCCAAATTATTTAATGTAATTGTCAATTGACATGTTCCGCTCCTTCTCATCCAAAAACAAACATCCACCGGGGTATAGGTAAGATACGTACAGGGTGATCCCAAAGGTATCGATAGGGGGGACACCACACCCCCCCCCCCTTTCGGGAGAGAAGTACCAACATGCCTAACACAACACAGGAACCTTACAGGCCTCTTTCCATTGATACCAAAATGAGTACCAACATGCCTAGCATTACGTCACAATGACGCATGTCAGCAAAACTGCCAATTTCCATAGACACACACAGTGAAAAATTCAATTTTTCGCCAAAAAGGTTAGCAAAATCCGATTTTCATGCGGTTTTTGACTCTTCTTTATGGGAAATGACTAGTTTTATATAATGACAGCATTTTAGAGCTATAATAAGGTGTTGAGTCGCTAAAATTGCGAAATATCACTTTTCCACCCTATATTCAGTATTTTCGTACTTTCCTCAACATATGACGTCCTGGTGACGTCATAATAGGGATGTTGGTACTTATTTTGGTACCAATGGAAAGAAGAAACTCTAAGCTATCCTTTGGTACCAAATTTACAGGAATCGGGTGTTCAGTAACGAAAATCGCAGGGGGTGGTAACCACCCCACCCCCTTCGGGAGTTTTGTTACAAAAAATGGCTCAGGTAGACGAGGGTTAAACGTAGACTTGTGGAGGTTTCGCAAGAATGAAGATCTACTTTCTAATTTATAAGAAAATACAATCTTATAACAGGTCTTATCTCATTATTCAGTTCAGTGTTGTTTTTTTTTTGTTTACACAGAAGTCCATTTCTAGATTAGATTATGGTAAACAATGACGGTAATGGTAATTTGGCTATATACCTTTCGTATGGACATGTGTACAACACAAACAGATCATTCTTCTGTAATTTCTCTAGTGGTAGGAAATTTGAAACTCGTAGTGATTCACATAAAACCAACTTGAGGATTAACAACTACTGAGACTCACACAATGGCATTTTGCCAGGTCTTGTCGTTTTACAAGAGCCTAATAGATGAGTAAGGGGAGGCTGCAAAACACCACCGTCGGTTGACTGGCAGTTCAATGTGGTTGACCCCCTTGCCATTGTCTAAAACAATGGAAACATACTTCCACCACTCAGAACCGGCGAAACTGCCAGTCAAACTGCGGATGAGTTTTGAAGCCAACCCTAAATAAACAAAAATGTACTAGATAACTAGGATGACAAACAAAACCACGCTTCAGTGGACGCTCATGAAAATAAGCTCTTTGCTTTCACACGTTGTCACATTTTTACCAACATGGTAAATGCGCCATTGAAATTAAAGGATTAAAATATTAAAATGTCGTGTTCACCAGTGGCGAAACAGGCGAGGGGGCAGGGGGAGGTTGCCCCAACCCCAGGGAGCCTTGACCGAAAAAAAGCTGGAAAATCATGCTAAATCAGCCCTTTTTCGCCTGCTCACTAGGCCATTTTTACCAGTGGCCAACCTCCTCTGGAGCAAAGGGTCCTCGGTTCTAATCTCAGTGGGACCACTTGCTATAGATTTCATTCGGGAACTCAATTTGAGATTTCATTTGTATAACAGATATTGATTAAAACCTGAATACCACTTTCTCCATGGTTAATTTGAAATGGCAAATGAACAATGAAAGCTTGCACTTCCCATCCGGTGTGTATTTCGTGTAGTGTGTTTGAATGTTGCAATATGGCGCTGTTTAAGCTGCTGCCTCCAATTTGCATTGTTTCTGTCTAGTAATTATTAAGTTGTAAAATCTCTAGCAATTTACAGGCCACGATTTGAGATTAAAATAAACCTTGATTATTAACCGGGAAAACCATCCTCAAAACTGGAACTTTGCCACCTCTGGCAAGTGACCCCTGTTACGCCCCTGGTGTTCACATATCAGATGAGATGGCTATCATCAATTTCAAGTGTAGACAAAGACTTTTTTACCGCGTTCAAAATCGACTTCGATCATGACATAAGCCCACATTGAAAATCTATCTCGCATAGTTTGGTCATAACTGGTCACGACCGATTGTGTCTAAGCTATATATACAAGCCTTTTACTCACTTAAGAAAGATGTTTGTTTATTTTTTTTTTTTGACATTTTGACTTTCAATAATTCCGGAACGTAGCTTAAAAGGAACTTAGCAGATAACCTACGCAATAACCAGCACAAGAGTAGTTTAAATTAGCAGCTCTGCTATAAATATCAGTGGTGTCTGAACACTCGCGAAATGCTAATTATCTGTAATCGGTTGTGGCAATACGGATGTAGTTTCGTACAATTCGACAATGAAAATTGTGATTAAATGAAAGTTGTTATCACAAGAGAAGACATTAATAACCGTTATCATGCCGATACTTTAAAGACCACTGTGATTAAAGGGGAGAGAGGTGTTATTGTTAAAGTTATTTGATAATAACGTCTTGTGCGGAAACTTGATCATAACACATTAAACAAGGATGTTAGCAAAATGAAAAGCAAGAGGGACAATAAATGATGTTTCAACCAAAATTCGACTTACCTCAAGCAAGTTTGGCGTATGAAACATTATTTAGGTGTTTTCTATTCTATTGATTAAAACATATTTGTCGACTAAAACCTGATTAAAATAATACAAATATAGCCAAATGTGAATGATTACTTTACTAATCAGCCTATAACTGATTCATATTTACCTAAAGTAATGTTAACTTAAGTGAAATAGCAATGCGGCTTTCAGATACGTAGATGTGAACATTTTGCGCAAAATAAATTACAAAAAAGAATAGCAGATACGACACACTGGGTTTGTGCAGTTCAGATTTTCGACATATTTTTGTTTATTCGTATCTGGCATCACTCTGATCTTCTTTTTTTCTCCATAGTTTGTTTCTTCCTTTTCACAGGGTTAGACCCCGGACATTTGTTTCATAGCCGCCATATTGGATTTTTAACTGAAATACAATAATTTTACTGCTTTTTAACCCAAAGGACAATTTTGTCTTCAATTTTTTTAAGTCTGTAATTAATTGTTATACAATTATCTTTCAAATAAGACATGATAATTGCATGGCTTCAACTTAGTTATCATTTTCTGACCATAATAGTTAATGCCTATATACAGCACATATCAAAAAAAAAAAAAAAAAAAAATTGTCGACTAAAACCTGATTAAAATAATACAAATATAGCCAAATGTGAATGATTACTTTACTGATCAGCCTATAACTGATTCATATTTACCTAAAGTAATGTTAACTTAAGTGAAATAGCAATGCGGCTTTCAGATACGTAGATGTGAACATTTTGCGCAAAAGAAATTACAAAAAAGAATAGCAGATACGACACACTGGGTTTGTGCAGTTCAGATTTTCGACATATTTTTGTTTATTCGTATCTGGCATCACTCTGATCTTCTTTTTTTCTCCATAGTTTGTTTCTTCCTTTTCCTCAACACAGTATTATTCAGAACAAAGTTCTTTAATTTTGCCATGAGCTTATTCTACCAGTTTGTGTTCGTTTGACCTGTTAAATTAGATTTATACCGTTTTACCATTTTAATGCATCAAATTGGATATTAGTGCTATACAATAGCCTATAAATAGAGTACCCTGTTACCTCGATTTCAACAGTCAAGTATAATAAAATTGATCGTAATAGTTCATATTGAAGATTCTCTACACCTAATTAGACATAAATTCAGGTTAAAATGTTTCATTGGTTTTCAATATGGGTCACGAATATCGTTTCAAAAACAGAAATATCAGCGACAGCGTAAAATTTTCATCTAATATGAGCTGTAACGTATAATCTAAATTGCTGTCTATTTTAACTCGTAGAACTTGCGTTCTTTGAGAGATGTTGAGTAGGGGATTGCGCGTGGGTTAGATGTGAATCGAAATAAAAATCAAATTTATTCCACTGATATGAGAACGACATCGGGAAAAGAGGTGGAAAAGGTTTCAACCATTACGCATACCTTCATCTCCAATTCCTATTCTAGAAACCAGGATGCTTTCGTATAAAGTAGGTTGCAAGTAACTAAAGAGTTCGACAGATTTGGGCACAAAAATGCAATCTTATTTTCATATTGCATGATGTATCACTTGCACTTTATCTACCCCCTCATGTTCCATCTGCTGTGCGTGATATTGCCTTTCTTTCTTTCATTCCTACTTTCGGTCGTTACTCATTTTTTCTTTTACGATTTTGATATTTTCTTTGTTCCTGTGCCTTCCATAGCTAAGATTTTCTTCTCAGTGTTCTTATTCTGCCTTATTTCCCTTTGTTGCTTTGTGTCTTCTGTTGTTCCTTGTATTAAAACAGTCTAGAAGTCACTCTATTTCAGTAATCAATCAACGCGTGCTTTCAAACAGCTCAAACTCATTTAGTAAATAAAAGTAAACTTTTAGGACATCATAGAGAGAAAGCTATTAAGCGGGAAAAAGACACTGCTCTTCGTCAATCGTTAATAGTTTTCGGCAAGAAATTAAACTGATTGGTATAGCGTCAAATCGAAAAACCATCCTTACTCCTCACCAGTTTCGTGCAACTGGTCGAAGTAAAGAGTATGATGATATTCGAAAAAAAAAATCTCCTATTTAATTGCTTCCTGAGGCATGTTGCCACGGCAATCATTGCCAATAAGAACCATTTACTGACTATACCGAAATCGTCCACTTTATCCCAGTAGAGCAAATCATCTAAAATGATTAGATGTACAGTTTTGACTCTGAGTCGCCTTTTGAAATGAGGGCATAGCTAACCTGATCACTCTTGATCCCTATAAGTACAGCTCAAACGCCAAACGGTTGCCTTTTTCACAAATTAAATTCTGAAATTAGGCCTTAAATACGGTTGCGATTTTTTTTAATATGATATAGTAGTATATTCAGTTGTTCAGAAGTGTAAATTTGATGCACAAGTTTGAACTTTGACATACATTTATTTTCCAAAAAGCCACATTGAGAAAGTATTATTCTGAATATCAAAAGTTAGAGTTGGTATTTATTTGCGTCACGCCAATACATGCTTTGTTTTGTTTTGCTTATTATCGTTGTTATATTCGTTTTGTGTGTCTAATTGGTTGATTGATTAATTGGTCGATCGATCGATTGATTGATTAGTTAATTGGTTGGTTGATTGGCTGGTTGGTTGATTGGTTGATAGGCTGGTTGGTTGGTTGAACAACCCAGAAAAGGGCTAATAGATTATATAGCTTCACTGTATTCCGGCATAAATCTAGCTTGTGATAAAGGAGAGGTATAATTGAGTAGAGTAGTAGTGAATGGAGCTCACCGTGTATCATGGTTCTCCAATCTGATGGTTCACTTAGAAATGGCTCTGAATGATGTAAACAAATAACCATCTTCCAAATTTAGCATGAGGGGAAAGCCATTTATCTCTTGCATTGTATACATGTACAGTATTACAAACAAGCTAGGTACTTTCATGTTAGGAATCTTCTCTCTAGTTACACAGTGTATGCGGTATGCTTATGCTTGTGTGTGGGGAGGTGCGTGCGTGTGTGTTCGTGAGTGAGTGAGTGATAAAGTACTGAACATTAACCTTTAAATAGCATGTCCCTTTGTAGTATATTACAATTAATGGTACCTCTTTCATTTTTGCCCATAACATTAAAACACGCCATTAGAACCAACTGAAATTTGGAAATGACCTTTCCTCGCGGATATCTTGTGAACCAAAACAAAAATGCATATCATCATACAGCGCATGACGGAATCAATTGTAATACCGCATTTGCATCCTTGGGACTTCTATATGAAACGTTTAGCCCATTGCAGGTACATGACCTAATTCTACATACCAGGATGACAATGTTGAGTTACGTACTGTTGTAAGAGGTCTATCAAACCTGGTCAATTATGTAAGCAAGTTAATACGCTTTCTACTTTTAGACAACATTCTGTTTACCGGACGTTTCTATCTATGTTAAGAGTTCGCGCACGGTTTGTTATACAACTTAAGATAATGAACACTTAAAGGAGAATGTAGTGAATTTAGCAAATTAGGGACATTGTTTGGTAATGGGGCTTGACATATACTGCACCTACTTTGGTAACTAAGTATTTAAGACAGTCAAAACTATTCCTTATTTTAATTCTATGAGCTCCATCAATAATTTGAACAATTGTTTAAACCCCTGTTCAACTGAAATTGACCCTTTGTTATTGATTTTTTTTTACCACGTAAATTCAAGATTTTAGGGGGTAGACCTTTCTGCTAATAACTCCTGAACGATTCATTCCATATAGAGCAAGCTATACCTTTTCTAAAACCTTATGACTAAAGGAGCACATTGGGAATGTTTTTACCACAATATCATCAGTTTGACACTTGACCCCTTAGAACTTCATATACAACACTGACAGTTTCAAAACAAGTTAAACTGATTCTCTGTAATGTCCTTAACCTATAAAACTGAAATATCCATTTGGCCTAACTTATGAAGTAGTAATAAAACAATGACAACGGCCCCAAACTACATGTTGTCAATCGATCATTTGGGTTTAAATAGCTATAAGACATGGTCGACAATTGCTTTGTACCTTTGATGTATTCGTGTAATAATTTGTATTCATTGTATAATGATTAATATTTGTTTTCCAAGAGGCTGGAACTGAAAACGGCTCAAAATTTGACATTGCCACCTTTCCCAAATGTTTAAACGCGCGTATGATACAGTTATCATAACAAAAAAACAATATAAATACATTTCAAAATTAATTTCTAATATGTTTAGTGATGTCAAATAAAATAACCAATCAGGAAATTAAAATATACGGAATATGGACTTGCATTTAAACCCATAGATGTATATGTATCACACATTTACCACCATTTCTGGATAGCATGGATGGATCGACAGCCTGACATATAAGCTGGAGACCTGTGTTCGATTCCGTGATGAGATCATTGATTTCTTTTCTATCTCGAGGGGAAGATTAATTATTGCTCATTCGGTCACCTCGAGTACTACGTATTTTCTCAATCAATATAAATATACTAGTGATACGACGAGTTTCGCCGGAAAGTAGAGAAATTCGCCACCGATGACCTTCTACCCTCACGTGCACCCCCCCCCCTCAATAAAATTTGATGTGTAATGTCCGTGCCAATAATCAACACAAAATACTAAAACGAAAATACCCCCTTTCCATTTCAGACCTTTTCGAAGAACATTAATGTATACATGATTGTATCAGAAGTGCCTTTAGCCGGGACTGAAATGGATACACTTCACTATTGGCCAACTAAATGTTTGTTGATCATTTTACACATTCGTGATTATTTCGAAACCCCTATTACCTCTAATACTTATGACAGTCTGTTAAAGCACGATCAAGATATCCGAAATCAGAACGTTTAGTGTAAAAAATAGAACACCCAGGTAAAACACGTGTCTTTGAAGTCGTTATAACTTGTACCACTATGGCCTGGTTGCTGCAAACTCGAGTAAATGACACTATGGCTACTGGTGTATAGTAAGCTGTAGAGTATTTTTGTTTTTCTAAATTCCAAATCGGAGTAACCTACTAGACTTGTAATTAAGTTACTGGCCAACCTATTGTTAGTTCTAGGAAGATATATAGAATAATATGGATTCATAAAAAAAAATCGGTGAAAAAATATCGCAAATAGACATGTCAAAAATTATTAGCCGATAATGTTCAAACATCCCAGGCCAAAAATAGACTGATGAAAAAAGAATATTTGTGTGAAGAACAATATTTCTCCAAATCTTGCTAATCAGGAATATCACACATTGTACTATGTTTGAGAAGTCTGACTTCTAAAACGTTTTAAAACAAACTCAACCAAACCATATCATGTTAGCTAGGTATTTAATATCCTCGCTACAGCCAACAAAGACATTGCACGGGTGATGCTACCTAGAAGGAAGGAGAGGGCTACTGCCTTTGCCTGAAATGCAAAGTAAAAAGGCCAGAGAAGAACTGAAGTCTGCAGTCAACAGACTTTTACAATTCATATATAGTTAAGTGAGCACAAAAATAAAGATGCACACAAATGAAAGTAACGAAGTCCGATAGATATGTCTAATAGTCACGCGATATTGCTCATTACGGCGGTCCGGTAAGTACGTAATCCTGTTTCTAAAATTAAAAAAAAGTTCGCGTAAATTGAAACCAGCGTTTGAAAATTCTCAAGACTGGAATAATACCGAAAGGCATTGTGGGAAAAGGAATGTAGCCCGTAGCGATTGCGTGTTCACTTTTCCGTGTCTGCGAGCACCGAAGTACCCGACAAAAACGTTCAATTTTCTCGCTAGGTTCTATAGGTTCAGACACAATTACGACACATATTCAAAACAAAACATAGTAATGTGATGCAAAAAAATCTCCATAGACCCCTTTCGTTTTCCTGAGATATTTGAGATTTAGTTTCATTTGCATACATTCGCTATGACCATGATGACGGACTGATAACGTTAAATATTATTTAGATAATATCTTTCGCAGTCTGTGACACAGACTACACCGTGGGAAATACTTACCGGACCGCCGTAATTGCTCAGTCATATACCTATAGACCGTATTCAATAGCCAGCCATGTTGGTGGACAAGATAGACGCATTCCAGTACTACAATACATTCACCTGTCAATGATCCTTGTGCAATCGCTAAACATGGATCGATTGGCAGCTTAATATATTGTAGTCCTGGAATTTATGCATCTTGTCCACCAACATGTCTGGTGACTGACGTCATATTGAATACGGTCTATAAGACCAATGCAATGATCCCCCAATCCATAATGGAAACCTTTCCGAAACTTTTTTAGCCGAGCCTTCTTACCTTCCCAACTAAATTAAAACAGTGTAATACCTGAGCGTTAGATGTGTTCTCATCTGTCGATGTGACCTTATTAGGTTTCATTGTATGTCCAGTTATCAGTTCTGGTTCACAGAGTGAAGGATACTGGGGAATTAAAAAATACAATACAAAACCGGATTAACCGCTGTTTTGAATCGTCAATATAATTATAGCTAGTTTATTTCGAAAGAGCAACGCATTGTGTAATCTATTCTAGGGGAATAAAAGATCAATTTGAACATTACTTTCTTTTATTGACGAGCAGCAGATTGAGAGTTAATTACTTGAATCATTCTAAATTTTGCCAATGAGCATTTTTGATATGAAATGTCGTTCTATTAGTGTAACAAAGTCGCATATACATTTTCCAGGAGAAGCATTTGTGTGCTTCACTTGATTTTTAAAGATTAAGTGTGCAACGAGAGATTCCGAATAACAGGTGTCCCTTAAAATGTGAAAATTCTGATTTTGGCACTGGTGTAAATCAATATATTTCCATCTGAAAGGATAAAGCTGAGAACTGTTTCTTTGGTACAAAAATTGTGAAATTTCTAATTTCCTATAAAAGCAAATAGGAAATTCAGCCTATGTTTTCTATTGAAGTATAAGTATATGCAAATCTCCTTTTATTTTATTTTATTTTAAGTTAGGGAATCTATTGAGTGTCTAATCTATATGAAATCACTACATATAATACAAAATATGGATGACTTGCAATCTCTTGTTGCACCTTTAAATGTAAATGACTTTGCACAAAAACAATAGTTTTAAGCTAACTAATTAATTCAGATACGACCTTCTTGCACTAGAAACTTGAAAAATTGGTGAATGCAACAAAGCCCTATTTACGCAGGTACGACGTTGTACATTCGTAACATTTGAAATCGTCAATGCGACAAAGTCGTAACTGAGCAGATACGATGGTGTTGCACTCAGCTTGTTTTATAGTTATAATTTTCCGCTGGGAAATTTTGTTCAGGGAAAGCCAGGAGAGAAAAGACTGGTATATATTAAAGTCAACCTTTTTTGAAACTTTTTGCCTGCGATCAGTTCGTGACATTATTTTTACCTACCGGTCCGGGAGACGTGTCCCCTCGGAAACAGCGGCTGGCTACGCGTGCGAGTCTACGCGTGTGAGTCTGGGTCCCATAACAAAACATGATCTCTCCCGTGTGACATATGCTGACGATACCCATATTTACATCAGCTTCAATGTCAGGACCCAACATAATGCCATTGAGAAAATTGAGAACTGTATTAAGGATGTTAAAATGTGGATGTCATCAAATTTCTTAGTCCTTAATGACAGCAAAACTGAGATCATACACTTTACATCACGCTTTTCAACAGCACAGCAATTTCCTCTTATCAAAGTATGTGATGTAGCTGTAAATACTGCACCTCAAGTAAAAGATGTAGGTGTTGTGTTTGATAAACATCTCAAGATGGACCATCATGTTAACAACTTATGCCGAAGTGCTTCCTTTGCATTGAGCAAGATTGGTAAATTGCGAAAATACCTCGACTCGGCATCCACACAGAAACTTATTCGGGCTTTTGTCATCAGTAGGCTTGATAACTGCAATTCTCTTTTGTACGGCCTTCCTCAAAAACACATCAACAAATTACAAAGAATTCAAAATTTTATGGCCGCTTGCTTAATTTCTCTCACAAAGAAGCGTGATCATATAACCCCAATTCTTCGTGATCAGCTCCACTGGCTCCCGGTTGATCACAGGATTCAGTTTAAACTTCTTCTTCTCACTTACAAAGCATTCCACTGCATGGCCCCTACCTACTTGAAAGATCTTATCACTCCCTACGTTCCACCTTGTGTATCGCAAGCCATAAAGGCCATAACGTATTGCCGCAACGCGTTGCCGAAATGTCGCAAGAAGAAAGTAGCAACGCGTTGCGGCGTCGGTCAAAAATTAGACCCACAACGCGTTGCAAAGTATCTAGCAACGCATTGTGGAAACTCACAACGCATTGCGAGCTTCACAACGCGTTGCCACCTTCACAACGCGTGGCGACCTTCACAACGCGTTGTGGAGGTTCACAAGCCATAAGAGTCATTACGTATTGCCGCAACGCGTTGTGAGAAAGTAGCAACGCGTTGCGACTTTTCAGCAACGCGTTACGGCCTCGGCCAATCAAAATCATGAATTTCTGTGACGTATTTTTAAAAATAGATCCACAACGCGTTGCGGCAATACGTTATGACCTTCATGGCCTTCACAACGTGTTGCAAACCTTCACAACGCGTTGCGAGCTTCACAACGCGTTGTAAACTTCACAACACGTTGTGAAGGCAATAAGGGTCATGTCGTATTGCCGCAACGCGTTGTGAAGATTTGCAACGCGTTGTGAAGCTCGCAACGCGTTGTGAGATTTATATTTTTGAAATATGTCACAGAAATTCATGATTTTGATTGGCGGACACCGCAACGCGTTGCCGAAATGACGCAACGCGTTGTGACTTTCTCACAACGCGTTGCAGCAATACGTTATGACCCTTATGGCTTGTGGTCCTTCGCAAGGCGTTGTGAAGCTCGCAACGCGTTGTGAAGGTTTGCAACGCGTTGCAAAGTATCTAGCAACGCGTTGTGGGTCTATTTTTTGAAATACGTCACAGAAATTCATGGTTTTCATTGGCCTACACCGCAACGCGTTGCGGCAATACGTTAAGGCCTTATGGCTTGCGATACTCGTGGCCTTAGGTCAGGTAAAGTGCGCCCTGAGGGTAGCTTACAAGTTGTTGCCTCCCGTACAAAGACCTATGGTGAGCGGGCTTTTGCTGTTGCTGCCCCAATACTTTGGAATGCCCTCCCCAAACACATCCGCAATTCACCAACTATAGCTCGGTTCAAAAGTCAGCGCAAAACTCACTTATTTAATATTGCTTTCCCTGTGTAATCTCTCTTGAGTGTTTCAATTCCATTGTTCTCACCAATATAGCGCATTGAGATGTTATTTATGTTTTATGCGCTCACAAATATGGTTTATTATTATTATTATTATTATTATTATTGTATCTATACCATTAGACGTAAAAAGCACAATCACTCCGCAAGTAATTGAGACTTACACTTGAAAAATACTTCATTACCCTGCTTGTTCATATATTCTTTTTAAATCAATTTCGAGAAAATGTCAGTTACGACCTTGTAGCACTCACATGAAGATATGAGGCCTACAAAATTAACTGCAATTGATATGGTCTATTGTTTAAATCTGCATACATTAGAATGCAAAAGAACTTTTTTTCATCATCTTTTCTATAAACCTATAATATACAATACAACATCTTATATCAGCACGTAAAGCAGGACGCTGGACCAGTACACTGTATCTTAACTTAGAATGAAGTTGAGATACAGTAGACTGTATCTCAACGTCATTCTAAGTTAACTGGGGCATTCTTCCAATCAAAAGTGGGGCAAACTACTGAACGTCTTTTTTTTCAAATCTAGCTAATTGCGTATCAACATGATTTCCCAAGTCCCATAGATTTTAATACAACGGAAAGTATAAAATACGACGCACCAAAATGCACGTTGAAATTTACCAACGTGCATTTCCAGATTTGCTTGAACATTTTAAATTTGGGTCTTTCTTACAAAATATCAATGGCATGATCAGTCACGGGGGGCGGGTGAGAAGTGGAATTCAAGGTGGAATACATCGAGGCAATGCAGAAAGAAATTGAAACCAACTGAAAAGCTAGCCTACAAATGCTTGTTGATTGGTTTGAACTTGTGACGGCGCAAAGACAGAGTACCGCCTCTTAACAACTACGCTTGTTGTATTACTGGAACAATTTATATGCCATTGTTGTTGAATTAATGGGTGACCCAATGAGCCAACCTTATCCCGACCTTTGTCCAATTAAAAAATTGGGATTTGGGTTACGGAAGAAGAAAGTTTATATTTTGCTCATTACCCAGTGAAAACATCCGAAATGGTGTCGACCACACTACTATCCAAACGTCTGGACCGATTTAACTAAATGTTTGTAATCATACATTTTTCATGATGCAAATTTGGAGCATGATCGGGTTAGCTTCAGACAAGACTAAGTATATTGGGTAATCGTCTCATTCAATCAAGCTGCATTTCGGAATCTAAAATAATCTAATCTGCGCCTTACCTAATCTGTTAAATATAGCAATTTCATAAGCGTAGAAAGTTCTAACAATTGAATGCATACTCTCACAAACAATAGCGCTAATATTATTCAGCGGTATGTGAAGGAGAAAAACACTTCAGATTCCTTTTCATTAGGGGTGCAGAGCCGTTGTTATTTTTGTTAACATTTCAAGTATTATCACCATCCCGATTTTGCTTGAGTTATTTCATGTATTAAGTACAGAATATCCTTCCTTATTCACGAATAAGTTTATTTTGAGATTCTTCTGTATATTCAATCAAAGTTGACCTATACCTAATCATTTATTGCAAAAGGAAACGGAGATAGGAGAAATTCATGAAAGAAATGTTACTGAATATCATTAGTTCCATTATTTATATGCGTTAGTCACTGTTATTCAGGAAAAGAATCGGGAAGGCAAACCTGCTCTAACATGCTGTTAAACCTTATTTGGATAGACACATCAGTAAGGTCCACGCGAAGTGTTGTATTTAACAGATATGTCTGACACAAACGTCGACGAAAACTTTAGTCCAGTGACATATAAGTTGCTTCTGTGCGTCTCGCATTTCGTAGTTGTAAGAGCATTCCTTAATATAGTGTGTACATAAAAGATTGGGATATAAAGTGTGTCTTGCCCTACTTGCAAAACTTATACGACTGCATTCAATGACATTAATTCCAATTAGTAGGTGACATCCGCAAGTACGTGAGAGTGGTTTGAAATAGCTTACGCTACATAAAATACATTTAGGTCATTAATGATATCTCTCCGTTTGCTCACACCATCATCTTCGTTCGGCTTAATTTCATCATGGTATTTTGGGCATGCATATTTAACAAGATCTTCCAGGATATCATAACTTTGTGTAATAATGTTCTGATGTTCTCAGACTTTCGTCGGGACCACTGTTGTGTTCGTCTATTTTGTTCCAATGACCGTTAAAATATTTCTGATGTATTGGTGATAACTTGGCTGAGAAAAGTTTGTTGTGTGAACACAGTGACAATAATTAGTGCATCGGTATGACGCGGGTATTCATGAAGCTGTAGCAAAATGATTATTGTCTGATTTTTTTATTCGTGTCACTTTATAAGTATTAGACTTTGTGGCGTACATCAATAACCAAAATAAAACAAATCGTGATCTCATCAATGTAATAAGACAAAGCCCATTCTATTCTTATAGTCTCAAAATAAAACTTGTGAATTTCCGCGAAAATGAATAAAATAGACTCCCACAAACAATAGTGCTAATATTATTCAGCGGTATGTGAAGGAGAAAACACTTCAGATTTTTTTTATCAGGGGGTGCAGGGCCGTTCTTATTGCCCACCCACGCTGATGAAAGCATTTAAAGTGTTATCACCACCCCAATCTTATTTAAGCTTTTATCAGGTTGATCTGTTGAAAGCGATATTTAAAAACGAAAAAAAATAAGTAGAGTAGATACATCATTAAGTACTTTGTTGATATTGTCGACAAAAGCTTTAAAAACGGCTAAATATAATGTTTCATGATAACAATGATTGTCCTATGTGCAGAAAGTGAAAAAATGCTAACTGTGGGCTTGTATGTCTCTGCCTGTATGAAATATTTGGTGGTTTTGTCACTAAATCTGGATGATTCAATCTCACCGACATTACTGTCTCTTTATTAGGAAGCAATCAATAAGTTACACTCTCTTGTTAACAGCCATTCAACACTGCGTGCCTCTTTTAAAGCGAAATGCCAGGCTAATATAATTTGCGCTTCAACATATTTTAAATACATTTTTGTTTCAAATGAATGTCTTTCAGTCAGAAAAATGACACTATATTATTGATATCAAAGTAAAACGTTTATAATAGCTTCCGTATGATTGCAGCCATTTTGATCGGCCCACGAGAAAAATTGAAATCATGATGGTATATAGTATGTGTCTTGAAATAAGTAGCCAGTGAAAGATTAGTGAATGCCATAACCAAACCTTTTCAGCTATATTCTGTTCAAGAATCCGCCCCAGTTTTTAATCGATCGTTATTACTGCTTTTCTACTGGACACACTATATAATCCGATTTTCTGACCAGGAGTACCGTAGACATTCCTTAGACACCTGTTTTTATCTATTGACTTACAAAGTCATACAACGTCACCAATGCCGAGCGACGTCACCAATGCCGAACATGGCGACCTCCATGGGCAACTTTTATTAGTTAATTCTGCTAATAAGGCAATCAATATTGCAGTAGATATTATTTCTTTCAGACCGCAAAGACATCTTTTAAAACATACTTAAATTAAAAATTAGCCTGTAGTACACTTTAATGTACATCGGTAGGTTATTTCTTAACAACATAGAATTTTCCTCAACAATAGCAGCCTTGAACGCAATTCGCGCAACACACACAGAAGTGCTTAGTCAACAGTGTTCATTACATTTAATGTCTATCAAACAATATTTCCAGTATATGTTTGATTTTTTTTTCATCATTCAAAATATTGCATTATGACTCGGAATATTTACCACATAAAATTTTCATTCACGTATTGGCTTCTTCCAAAATATGAACTTGTAAGGTCAGGCATATTTTTCCTTAATTATATTACACAAAAGAGGCATTTCAAATGCTGTCAAAAAACACTCTTTGACAATAACACTGAATACTATCTAGTGAACTTGTGCATAAGATGTACTATTCTTAAGCTCACCTGTCTTCAAATATGATTGGCAAGGTCTCACTGTAAAGACGAGATTTTTTCCATTAAGTTCACATCTGTATGCAACTTTTTGAAAGCACTCTTAAAGGGCACATAAACCCTACATTTTGGTCAACTTATATAATAAATTTTGTCGTTTCCATTGTAAATAAGGAAACATTTGATAAAATAAATTAGCTAGGATTGCTTAGTGAATAGAGATTGTGAAGACACGTTGGGCTTGGCCAACAAAGTCAATTGTCATTATTAATTTTCCTCCATCGTCTTCTTCTTCCTTTTCTCCTTTTTGTTCTCTTCTTTTTCTTCATCGATTTCTTCTTTGTCATCGTCTTCTCTTTGGCTTCCGTCTTCGTCACCTCTTTCTGCTTCTTCTTCTTCTTTTGCCTCTGCTTCCTCTGCTTCTTTTTGTTCTTTTTCTGCTTCTCTGCTCCTTCTCGGCTTCTCCTTCTGCTTTTTTGCTTCTTCTTCAACTGGTTCTTTCGGACTATGTACCTTTTGTTCTAATTAAACACGCTTAACATAAACAATGTAGAATTACAAGAATGCTTCATCAAATGATAAAGCATTATTGTTAAGTATCTTTTAACAGGTATGTGGTATGTTTTGAGCCGGTTTTTAGCCATGTCGGAATACCGTACCAGAGTGTGCGTGTCAACTGGAAACGGATACTATTCAAATAAAATAGGGTAGTGCATTGCGTGGATATGTTGTGTAAGCCTCTTAAACTTTTGTTTTCATTTGCGCACTATAATACACGGAGAAGAAACACGAGTGTTCTTCTTTTTTTTAAATCTTACGCAAGAAGTAATTTGACACTCTTCGGGTAATATATCTGAAATTGCAGCTTCACTCCATTGTCAAAACCTTTAAGGATATCTCAAATGATATGTTGGACATTTTTAAGCGTTTTGTTCTTCATGTCACAATGGTGATCAGCAGGATATGGGATTATTAGCCTGCAATATAAGAACTACTCGGACGGTGCACTATGTATGACAAACGCTCACTTGCATTGATATTATTGTTGAGCACTTCATAGGATACGGCCACTTTACGGAGCGGAATGGAAACCTCGTCCCGGCGGTACCTATTTACTCATTGCCTCATGTGATCTAGGTATCAAAAGGAAAGATATATATCTTAGAACGTTTTGCTAGCTTGATTTATTTTTGAATGATCCTTTTTTTTCAAATTTCACAAAAAGAAATCGTTTGTGTCGAAACAAAATATTAATATATAATAATTTTAAAATACAACAAAATTCTGAACAAATAATGCAATCAAACAAGGGTTAGGCTTGACATCTATGTCTCTACACCGCCAGTAATTCATAACCTTGATGGAAAGAGGGGCAATACCCAAGCTTTCTGACTTTTTTGATACTCCAACATTTTGGCGTGTACTCCCCTGTCAATTTCCATACACAGTGTAGAATAGGGGGACATTCTACACTGTGTACTATGGAAATTGACAGTGTTGCTGAAATGTGAACTTTATAACGTAATTCTGACGTAATTCTAGGCATGCTGGTACTCATTTTGGTAGCAATGGAAAGAAGATGACGATAGCTATCCATTGGCACCAAAATCAAGTGTGGTATTTCTGTGTTGTACTAGACATGTCGGTACTTCTCTCCGGGATTTTCTCTATTGTAAAATCCCAATGCACGAAAGTGTCATTTTTAATTCGTCATCAAATTTAATAAATCACGTCATTTCAGGGAGAAGGTTAACTTTTGTGTGATTTTTTTTTCACATTAAATGTGTAACATTGCAGTGTACATTTTACATTTTTGGAACGGGTTAAAGAGCCTAACCTTTCCAGAAAAAATGTACCTTTGTCAGGTGGGGACTTATTTATTTTGACACGTATATTTGCATTCAAAAGGACCACATGGGCGTAATAGCTGTCATTCATCTCTTTTTCATATATAGAAAAAGTACTGACTTCTAAGTGGTTCATACAATTGTCATATATATTACTTTTCAGTCTACAGAGACAACAACATTGGCCTTTAGAAATTAATTTTAAAAATACTAGGCTCTATTTAGAATTTCATAAAATCATAGGATTCAGCTGCTTTTACTCACGGTGCATAAGCAATCTCGTAGAGTTTACATGCGACCACCTGCCAAAAAGGTAAAGCGTATCACGTGCAAACTAGTCAAAGAATTATGAGAATTTAGAAAGCATAGAACATTAAATTTAGTTTGACTAGCTCATAATGCTTCTCTATAAATGCGCGTGGCTCGACGATCATTCCCTTGACTTTTGTTATTGCATATAACATAAGAAATCATAAGAAATAACAAAAGCAACTGTGGTAATGCTGGAAACAATTCTATAGAATGCTAGATAGGAACTCCACCTATATATTTGATAAAGAACGGTAAATGAGACACCTGAACGTCAAATTAATATATGGCCCTTTCATCTGCACGAGCTGCACAACTGAATTACCACATATTTACAGTACAAAACATACAATACAATAAGACATTTAATTTTGTTTGGTAAGGACATCACATTTTATAAAACGTAGCAATGGGTAACAACATGCGTTGATAATAAGGCAGGTACTAAAGAAAAGCATGAATGGACATAGCACGGTGGACGATATGAGGCTCCATAGGACAGTTACCCTTGTACTTTTTAAGGGTTAAACTACTAGTGGCTTCAAGGGGGATGGCCCGATTTAAGGATATGAAGTTTTCATCGTAATAGATTGGTCTGCACTCCAAAAACCCCATCTGTAAAGTTTCGCGCTGATATTTCAATCCGTTCTGATACGAGAGCTAAAAACGTGATTCTGTAAGCCCCATAGAGTAATGTGTTAGTCGACCAAAATGGGGCACATTTTCGCTCATAACTTCCAAACCCAACATCATTTGGCTCTAAGATTTCACAGGGTAAATGAGAAAAATAGTAGCTTTCTTCTGATATCAAAATGTTGACTACTTCCGGTAAAATCTGGGGCTTCTGGGGACGAGGCTATTACCGATCGGGCTATGGAACTGTAATTTAAGGACATCGGTCATAAATTGAATGCTTAGATTTGGTTCATTTTCGGAACAAGCGGGAATTCAACATAAATGACGACCTCAAAACTAAACCGCCTGAATCTTTCTCGATCGAACCGTTCTTATCGTTCTAACTAATGAACAAAGTTCAATCGCAACGAATATCCGGTCAACCGACGGTTAGGTTTTGAATCCGACCCTAAAGTAACGTGAAACCCTTCGAACCAACTTATTTTATATATTTGACACTATGAGATCACTTGTCTGCATTTGGACTAAGAATGTAGCTAGTGTTCTGACTTTTTCATGTTTTGATCAATATCTTTTATTATTATTTATATCAGGCTTCCGAGGGGTACAAAGAAAACTTTGTATCGTACAGTTTTGGTAAAAGTCCCCGGATGCAATACAATATTCTTTTTAATATTCTATCGCATCTGGGAAATTTTAGCGAGAACGACATATAATCATTGAAACACTATCGTTCAGACTGGTAGAGGGCGTTTAAACATGTTGATCAAGACTCGCCAGTTGGACTACAACAAGGCTAGATTTGGTTTTAGTCAGCCTGATATTTAGATAATAATAATAATAATAATCGTATGATACTTGACTAATTGCACTCGCTAGACTCGTACAATATTTTTTCTAGCTCGTTCAATATTCTTGTATCATACTCAAAGCTATTCAATATTATATAATTATGGAAACTGATAAAAACATAAATATCAAGCTCAATACACTTTTTTACAAATGTACCATACAATTATTTTTGTTTGAAAATTGAGGGCGCCCTCCTAGGGAAATCTCTCAGTCAGCCTTTAATATCACTGTAATCTTGAAGTGGCCACTTGCAGGGATTTATTCCCATTACACATGTTTAACGATTAACGCGGTATAATTCTATTCTCCCGATATTTTATCCGTGCTTCGGCAAAGAAACCATTCAAATTATGATTAATTTAAATCATTAGCATCCTGTAAATGGAAGGTGATGTTGAGCCACCGGGCCCATGTAGATTACATGTACTGTACATGTATATCGCGGTCCGTTTCAGTAAGGAGTGGGTTCAAAATATTTGACTGTTCCAAGTAGCCCTGGTCATTTTAGACGAATATCTCTAACATGAGAACGAATGAGGGAGTAAATGAATGAGTGGCTGATTCATTGAATGAATGAATGAATGAATGAATGGTTGATTCATTGAATGAATGAATGAATGAATGAATGGTTGATTCATTCAATGAATGAATGAATGGTTGATTCATTCAATGAATGAATGAATGAATGAACGAATGAATGATTGAATGAACGAACATATAAACGAATGAACTAATGAATTAATTAATCAATCAACGCTCGAATGAACGAAAGGAAGGACGAATGGAAGCCCGAACAAATGAAGAACGAACGAACGAGCAAGTAAACGCGTAGATGAATGAGTGAACGAACGAATAAATGAAGGAAAGAAAAAAAACAACGAAGGCATGCAATCCCCTCTCCACAAACTTTATGCTGGGTGAAATAATTTACTTTGCATTCACGACACTAATAACACAAATATAATTATATTAGTGCAGGTAAAGTTACTTTGTAATATGATATATGCTGACCATCATAATAACGTGCATTTCGTTAAAAGTCTGCACTTGTTCATTTTAAATATGATTACAAAAGTCTTTACCTATGATTTCACTGAGGCCAATTTATGAATGTGTACACTTTTAAAAACCATTGTCAACCTGCATGATTGACAGCAAAGCACTAAGTAAAGGCAAAAATATAAATTATTATAAAGTTTTAATTTATTTATTTTTCCTGTTTAAGTATTATTTTACACTGTTTATAAATATGATTTCCCAATTATGATTTCCCGGTTAATTATTTTAAATTTACGGATTTAAAAAAACCAGTAAAAGTCATTCTTGATAATCATTTTATGTTATCACAAACCTTTGATCTGAAGAGTGTGTTTGTATGTTTGCAAGTGAACTTTCAGGTTTAAAATAAATAAATAAAATAAATCAAACGGTAGTACAATTCAAAAAGATATCCCCTCTACTTCATAAAAAATATAAAAAAAAATCTTTTTGTGCGTAATAAAATGAGCTACCTCAACCAATAGTTGTAAATGTATATGCTTGTGTATGTATGTATGTAGGTATATATGTAATCATTTTCTCACAATTAAACAATTTAAAAAGTTGTGAAATTATGCGTAATGAAAAAAGGCATGTTCCAGTTCAACTGCTTTTTAAGGACATCTGCCGAGTACTTTACTTCAGTCCAGTTTGCAGTGCTCATTTCTTTAACGAAGACATACATGAATACAAAAATTTAAAGGGTAAAAGCTTTTCAAAAGGTTTTTGATATACTGTTGGTCACTTTCATCTTCTAAGATTTCTAAGTTGTGAAGGACATGTGTGCGAGTGATGATATTTCATATCACCATGATTCGAGGATCAAGTTACCATCCATCTGATATGGACATCTCCGAAACTAAGTTTCCATCTTAAGTATACACTCGAAGACAAAGTCCTAGTTTGTTAGTTGTTTTGTGGAACGACGACTTATCTGTGCAATCGTGTTCAATGTGATGACAAGATTGAATTGTATTTTACATCCCTTTTGAATTCCATAAACAAGTACACCTCTGTTCAAAACCTATTATTGTTGACTACGAACAAATTTCCTTTTGAATTTGAACATATTTCTTTGGCTCTTCCAAAATCCAGAAAGATTTGTTTCTTCTTCTTCTTTTGGTTAAATAAAGTGTATAACAACCCTAAATTTAATAACCGATTAAGAATTAATGAATACCTAAAGCCACCAATTAAGATTGCATTATTCACTGTTTGGTCTTAAACGTATATTTCACAGACTTCCTTTGTAGCTTGGAGGACAATGTTTAATTAAAAAATATCGGTATTTTATCAACCAGTACTTCATCAAAATTGTGTCACATTTTGTGATGTCATTCGTAACTACAGCTGAAAGGAGATTTCGGCGTAATCATGGTAATCAAATAAGCTCGGGTTTTCATCTTAACTTTAGCCCTCGTGATCCAATTGGCTAAAACCAACTGGAATCGTTTCCATGATTTAGTTAGCCGCCTGATCGGTACATCCCTATTTCCCTATTGGTTCCCACTGAGCTTCTGACGTGTTCACGACTCTTAAAACGACAAAAATATGTAGTAGTCCGAATGGTACGCCACGTCTTCTTACTGCAGCATATATGGTACGCTTGCCGTCATCGCGCTACCACGTGTTAAGAGTTACGCTAATGCACAATAGTAAATATCGAGTGAAATGCAGTAAAGGATTCTTGGCCGAATGAATTATCATCTACTGTTTGTTCGATTTCGCTCACTTAATACTGCTCGAGGCCAGAGATACGGAAACTGACTTTTGCGTCGAGGCAATAATCAGAGGATATTCCATAAAAACTCAATAAAGGTGTTGATGGTCGCTTTGGACCAACCTCTTGGTCATAGACACTGGACATAAGTGCCTTACGTGACGACTGGTGCGTTCCTCAACCAACATCAGTTGCAGGTTAGTGTACTTTTGTTTATATCTACCAAACAACAACAACAAACAGTGGTTCTTTTCTTAGTGTTAAGTTCATATTCTCACTTTAGAGAATGGAATGATCAAAAAACAAAATATTGTTCACCTATCCTGTGATTGGTAAAACCTATTTCGGTTTCTTTTAATAGCTACAGTTTTGGATTTTTTTTCACAGAAGGAACAAATAAGAGTAAATCAGTGATAACCACAGGGAACTGGATAAATTGAGTACTAAAAACTCCTTCTTTTGATATCTTCAGCTATCCCAGTAGACCATCACTTGCCTGAATCCATGTACGATATAATATTACCACCATATTTTCAACATTGCATCTGGTTTTGATTTTGAGAAAATTGACACTCGTTAGCGAGTGTATCGATTAGGTATGTTTCTCCCATGTTTTTCTCATCCACTTCTTAAATGAATACCTCCGTTACGGCAACCCCAGTAAATGAAAACGTCCAATTCGATACCGTTGCGATCCATCAGCCCATATGAGCCGAAACTGGAAATTGCGATACGAAACTCAAACGAGTGTTTGCGCTAACAATTGTTGACAACGCCGTTTGCTCTCAACCGAAAACACACTCGCTGTTCGTTATTGTCTTAATCCTGTTCAAACTGATATCGTCTTCTGATTTGCTTTGGTTTGAATCGCAGATATTAAGCCAATCTCACTTGCCCATTGTTTAGTTGGACTGTATATTTACTTCAAGTGGTGCATACTGTGAGATTGTCACTCCCCAATTTTTTTAGATTTGACATTTTTTATTACGGGCTCTGTTGCAGATTTTAACCAACTTGGAATGGACGTCAGATATTTGTTGATATTCTGTCTCGTCACAACAATAACATTAGCAGATACAGTTTTAGACGATCTAGATGCAATAGGCGATGTCGAGCAAAGAACTTCAAGAACGTCAAATTTAAGAGGTAAGTGAAAGTACAAAACGCTTGGCTAAAGTTGTATTTCTTAAAAAGCACACGAAGGTATTTGCGATTCATAACACAAGCAACAGCCTTAATCGGCATAGTAGCCTAACAATCTTCTCTTCTGAAAAGTGTTCTTCCTTACTATCGTTCTCCTTATGTTCCTCTCTATCTCTGTTACTTTAGTTTATTTCTCTATTTGTCTCTTCACACTCGATTTTTACTCAATGTTGATTAAAAAGGAAATATTTCTTTCTGTTGAGTACAATTGTAGCCAACGTTCCAAAGTTTAGTAACCTTATGCCCTTTAGGGTGAAATATACGTAAGGTTTACTCAAATTTGCCCAAAATTTTAATCAACAAAAAGGATTGTTCTCTTTCAATCAACATTGAGTAAAATTTTAATCAACAGTTTTACAGTGATATATCGTTATCTCTATGTTATTTTCTGTCTTTTCCTCTCTAAGTATTTCATTTTCCACCCCTTCTCTCTCTCACTCACACGCACTCTCACGCTTTCCCTCTCTTTATCTGATATATATGTCTCTCTCCCTATCTCCATTGACCCTTTACTTCCTTATTTCCTTATCTTATGAATTAAAAATATGACAACCTCAAGAACCCTGTGCAATTTTGATCCCGTAAATAACCAGTGTAGCATAAAATACAAAGTCACACTTAAGCCCAAGTCAATTTCATCTAATGCCTTGGCTTTGTACTAAAATTAGTCGCATTAATTAACACATAACAAGATTGGTAGAGATCCCTTGAGCATCTCAGTGGCGAAGACGCTTTTTCTGGTGGTAGGGCCATTCTTGTTTCTTGGCAAGTGTCTGCTTTGTTTTTCTGAACTATTCAAACAGGTTGTGTTTGTTTTGCTAGAGGTTTTCTTCAGCGCTCGTTTGACAAATTCGCCATCAATCACCTATTCCAATGATAGGAAACATTAAACAAAATCTTGCTGGACATTTGGATTGGTATAGGGTGTCTTAAAGAGATACTTCAGAACCGATTTTAAATTTGTATAGGTATGAGGTACAACAAGAAATATTCTTGGCCACCTGCAAACGTTAGATATCGATTATTTTGCTTGAACAGGTGCACCTGTCCACCTGTTTAACATCTGAAACCATTATACCGCGAGGCGTTCACCTGTGCAGCAAATGCAAAATTATGTTGAAAGATCGATAGAACAAATGACTTTCACGTACATACGGTACATGTGCACATCCCGCCAACGACTTAATGTGTTTAATGACATCCATATCATAGCAGAATAGAATAGATTACTGCATTGTTCAGTCATACTTAATATTATTTATAAGGAGATGGTGCCTAAGACCTGAGTAATTTAGATAAGATATTTTAGTACTGTTATTCGGATTTTTTTAATTATTGTTGTATATTAGATTATTTTAAATACTTTTCATTGCATCCTATGCCTACCTATTTTTGATGATGGGTTTTATGCTAATAATATTTTTAAAATGTCAAAACCCCTGGTTTTTTCAATTTTAATAAATATTAAAATAATTTTCATTGATGCAAAAAAGAGTTAATTCCTGTAGAAATAATAGTTAAATTGTATCGTTTTATTTTAACAAATGGGCATTTATTTGAATAAAAGTGTTAAAAAACAAACCTTTTCATATAACATACTGTATTTCAGAATGGTTTTAATTTCAAAATGAAAACTCAATAAAAGTTCCTGTAACTGTAATAAAATGCAATATCGACTGAATTTTAATATTTCGCGGGTTAGATCGGATGTACGTAAGAATACTAAATTTAGCTCCACCAAATTGTGACTTTTATCAAATTATTTCACTTGATTTACGGTGGCACACTTAATAATACCTGAAAAAAGTGGAAACATTCGAAATTTGCAATTTACTACCATCTACTGCTATTCAGATAAACTGGATTTTGTTTCACTGGGATTTCATTCTGTTTCTGTTTCCAAGATGCAAAGAAAATTAACACGGTGGAGAAATCGTCTCTCAAATTAGTAATCAAAATCAAAATATTTACAAGTCAGATATAGCAGCGTGGAAGACTTCAAAGGGACACTGGCACAATGTGCATATAGGGCGTCCTCGATTTGTGTAAAATCTGAGGTTTTGCATGTTTGTATTTCATTTTATGTATCCCCTCACCTGAAATGGATAAGCTTAAAACAATTTCTTTGTGTTTAAGTCAGGTAATTTTTGTAATAAAAGCACTCCGGATAGGTTTTATTCCAATGGTTTAGAATCTACATAGGAAACGTAAGAAAATAAACACCAGAATTATGCAAGTTTTCCCTGTAATGGTCAATGGTCTTCTCGTTTGTGTTATCATTGCCTAAAGGTTCTAGATTTTCTATTGGTATGTAAATTTATTATTAAAACAAAATTCTTTGACTGAAAATGAAGATGAAGGGAAAGTGCTAGAATGACCAACCTACTTCAAGATGAAACTACAGCCCTTCTAGGTGGCTTTTACAATATTGCTTGGTGCAAAACTGTGTTTAGTGTTCAATGCAAATCCTTATCTATCCATTTCAGCTATTTTAAGAAGAATTTTGTATCTTGCTGGAAAGGTGCCTGTGTCACGCTTCCTAAATACCAATGTAGCACCTATAAAGGTACATGCTTATAATAAAAGTATATGATGTAATAAATCCAAAACGATGGCGAGGTTTTAATAAATTTATAAAAAGTACAGCAATATTTCACAATTTTTTGGATCGCATGTGTTAGCATGTACACCTTTAATACTGATGCTTACGTATTTCTGGGCTTCTTTTATACTATTTATTCATTTATTTATATCGTTATTATGATTATTTTTATTATTATTATATCGCTAAATCTAAGTTAGGGCGAAAGTTTCTTTTGTTGTTCACTCACTACTACTAATACTTTCTCCCTAACGTATCCCTTTGTATTGCGGTTTATTCCGTTTTGGATAACAACGGATATGGATATTAATGTATGCGAATTTATGTAATTTTTAGATTTGTACAACGGGTTGCCTCTAAGAAGATTTTGCTATAGACAGCCCGTAGTACAACTCATTATAACCTTATGAATAATGCATCTTTCGTCCTAACGTTGTTATTAGCGTCATTATTATTATTAAATGATTTGTCTCATTACATATACAATCATCAAAGTATAATTTCGAAAGTAATGCAAAGGCCGACGTTGTCGACGATTTGAAATAAATGACCTTTGCTAACATTTCGCCCTTTTTTTGTCTTTTTGTTTTGCTTTGTTTGTTTTTAATTATTATTATTTGTATTATTAGCATTCCTACATTGATCAAAAAGCATATGACACCAAACGTTTTCCACATATTGTGCTGTGCAGTACTCCCTTAACTACTTAAAACGGAATAACACCGGAATTTGATATGGACAAGAAAACAATGGGTTTCTCCAGAGTTTGATTTCACTTTACGAAAAGCCATAAAAATTCATCATAGGAAAATATATTATTACTGGGTTTATAACTTCCTTTCTTTCCTGCAATGACAATCAATTCCTATTTATTGGAAGGTTTAGAAACGTAATATGCACTTCTTCCTCTTGCATACCGATGTCGAATAGTACTTTTTGGGGGTCATGTTATAGATGCTGGCTACTGATAATATACTAGACGCCGAAATTGAAAAATCAATTTTTCAAATTCGTTATTTCGCTTAAGTGTTTTGAGAAATAAATTCATTATGTCAATTTAATTTGAACTGTTCGATTTTACTGATCTTACTTGGAATGCAAATTGCAAATTTTAACGTAAGTTAAAGCGGAACTGGCACTTTTTCAGAAAATATGATTTTTTTTTCTTTTTGCTCGCAAATGATAGTCTAGGCCATTGGAAGAATAGAGATATATTTTACACATAAAAATAGCATACCTACAGGAAATATGGACATTAATAAGAGGCTAAAGACATCCAGGTAATTTGTAGGCTAACTTTAAAGTTTGCCGTAACTTTAATCTACAAATGGATATCATAGACTCGTACACATTGATATTAAAACCACAAAGGTCACAGACCGATTAAACAAGGTCCATGCCGTGAGAATCAACTCTGATGGGTGTTTTGTTGTGTAACACGCCAGTTCCGCGTCGTCTGCTGAATTAATGTCGCCGGCGACATTAAAGGTCCATGGTCCGATCGCTAATACCCTCGTCCCCAGGGACCCCAGATTTTACCGGAAGTGATGAAAATTTTGGTATCAGAAGAAAGCTACTATTTTTCTCATTTACCCTGTGAAATCTTAGGGTTTAAGGATGTTTGATTTGGATGTTATGGGCGAAACTATGCCCCATTTTGGTCGACCAATATTAATTTTACGCAGTACCTATGGGGATTACAAAATCACGTTTTTAGCTCTCACTTAAAAACGGATTGAAATTTACAGATGGGGCTTTGGGGTGAAGGCCATTCTAGCAAGAGAAAAAAAATATAGATTTAAATCGGGTCATCCCCCTTTAATTATAAAATCGCTGTGTTTACCCATAAGCACGCTGATTTGACCTTTGGGCTCTATATATCTTAAAATAACGAGTCGTTTAAAAACAATTGGAGAAAAAATGGGATCCCGACCTTCATATTTCTCCAAACTCGCAAATTATTATTATTTTTTGCCATATGTGGACTGAATTGTGTCCAGTCAACAGATCTTGGAAATATCAAAAGGCGGCTAGAATCAGGTTGTAGCCATAGGGCGAGAATTCTTCCCGTAAGTGTTGCTCAACTGACACTCTACTAGGCTTTTTATTTAAGGTTGACACGGGGAGTATAATGCCCTGCCTATATCGAGAAACAATTTAATTGTGACAGTTTACTCGATGTCATGGGCTGTAGTTGTAGTTTGCGTGGCAAAACTATTTATCGCAAGGGCAGAAGAGATCAAAATATTGAATCAACTTTGGCGACCGTTCTAGATTAAAATTGCGCATGTAAAGTAAACGTTATATAAGGGTTATAGCTATCTTTCGCAAGGTATTTCTAGGTATTTCTACATTTTTACTAGAAATTATTATTATTATTATTATTATTATTATTAAAATAATAATTATGCTATTATGTAGTTAAGGGCGAAATCTGTTTTTGTTATTAACTCATTACGGCCCCTAACGCCTTCCTTGTATTGAAATTTATTTCGTATTATCAGTATTATATCGTTATTAATATTTTTAATACAGTAATCGTTACGGCGCATGTACAAACTTTATATAAGATAGAGGATTGCCTAAAATAGCTAATTTTGTTTTAAATATATGAAATATAGGTCCTTTTGAGTAGTTACCAATCTGAAATTTCTTTCTAAAGGGTATGATGATAGTGGATTAATGTCAATTGGCATTTCCATTCTTTTTGTCCAGTTAAGTGTTTGCTTTCAGAGTTGCAGAGTGGTTGGATGTTTACATAAAGCATACAAACCCATTAAAAGCGTTATAGATTTTAACACCGTGTTTACCCTCATTCACCTGAGTAATAGTTAAATTGTGATTTAATTAATCCATTCAACAAGGATCTAGTTGTTAAGATTGTACAAACAATGCTATGGCTGTTCGAAGAGATTCCCTATAGTTTTTTTACATATAACGACTTGAAAGGCACACTTTGCCTTCTTACAACGTCACCTTCTAAATGGTATCGATATGCCGACGACACTTGAGTTTATTGTAAAATTAGATCAGAACTTGACACTTTTTCTCCTACACATTAACCGTGTTGATGACAATATCAAATTCACTCAAGAAGGACTCCCGGAGAGCAAACTCTCTTTATTGGATTGTTTAGTAACTGTGAACAAAGATATTTCTCTCTCGGTGTCTGTGTTCTGCTTAATATTTGCATTTCAGATCAAATCATTTCCTGGTTCAAAAAAATTGGTTTGGATAAATCACTTTGCCACAAGGCAATGAAGACTGATACCATCATCAATGAAGACGCTGATAAGAACTGAATTAGCACCAACATCTACAACACGCTCGGCAGACCTAATAGAGATACCTGCAATAAACCAGTTATACAAACCGTAACATCTGTTGGTAGTGTGCTATCCCACATTGGAGGGGAGGAGAAGTTGAAGGGAATTACTTTAAGTCAACTAACACTCTCAGGCAATAGCTACCACACACTAAGAACAAGCTACTGAAGGGACGTTTAGATGAGGTGGTGTACGGACTCCGGTACGCGGAAGATCAGGATGCCAAGATCATTGTATTGCTGAAACCTCGAAATTCGCACGTCAGAACAAAAGCGAACTAGGTGAAATAGCGACGACTCGATCATAAATTTCACATAGAATATACGTAGTTATTTTGGACACGGAACCATATTGGCTCGAACGGGGTCAAAGACGCAGTGTTGGTAAAGAGCAGAACAACCATTTCCTAAAGGAGGATGATTGGATTTAAGTCTATACATTTTTCATCTTGATAGAATGGCCTTCACCCCAAAACCCCATCTGTGGAGTTTCGCGCCGATATTTCAACCCGTTTTGAAGTGACAGCTGATTTTGTATTCCCATAGAGAACCGTGTAAATTAATATTGGTCGACCAAAATGGGGCATATTTTCGCTCATTACATCCAAACCAAACATCCTTTAGCTTTCACAGGGTAAATGACAAAAATAATAGCTTTCTTATGATATGAAAATTTTAACCACTTCCGGTAAAATCTGGGGTCGCTGGGGACGAGGCTATTTGCGATTGGACTATGAACCTTTAAGCAGAATAGGGCCGTCAGAGCTAATCTATCACATGGTTGGGAAGGGGATCATCAAGTAACTTAACCAGCTAAAGACCACAGGTTGTGGTCTCAACGTCAGTGTTTCGATCTACCAAAAATATAAGTTTCTGGCTTACATTACAATTCATAATATAAGTATTGATACAAATTCAACAAAAGGTCACAAGCCACCTCACTGAGAATTGTTTAACTTATTAAAAGGCCCATATCTGGTGCCCATCGATGAAACGACTTTTGGTGGATCGGACGATCTTGGAATTAGTGCACAAGATGCAGACTTCACAGTTGTTGAAGAGAGACTCTCCAAAGCTTTGGATGAACTCACTCCTTACTACGAGGAAAACCACCTACGTGCAAATCCATCCAAGACACAGGTGTGTGCTTTCCATCTACGCAACCGTGAAGCCAAACGTCAGCTTAATGTAACCTGGTCTGGTACACCCCTGGAGCACTGTGATAACCCTGTCTACCTAGGAGTTACTTTGGACCGCACTCTCTCTTATAAGACCCGCATCAAGAAGACGAAGAGTAAAGTATGTTCACGTAATAATATCTTGAACAAACTCACTGGCACAAGATGGGGGTGCTCGCCCACACACCCTAAGATCGACGGCACTTGCCCTGTGCTACTCATGTGCAGAGTATGCTTGCCCTGTATGGGAAAGATCAACCCATGCCAAGAAGCTTGATCCAGCATTGAATGCCTCCTGCCGGCTTATCACAGGATGTCTTCGTCCAACACCAACGGAGAACTTATACATCCTAGCAGGAATTGCTCCACCAGACATCCGTCGTAGTGTAGCGAGCATGCAAGAGCGTAGCTGCCAAGTATCTAATGTGAAGCGCCCTATGTCTGGACACAGACCTGCTGCCAACCGCCTTAAATCCAGAGAGAGTTTCTTAAACAAATTCCAACCTCTTGAATCAGTCTTTAAGGAGAGTCACATTGTGGAAAGAAAGACTTGCTATCAACCAAGTAACATTTAATTGGTATTGGAACCTGGGGCATCTTCGACCTGGAGCTGACTCCTCATGGGCTGAATGGCGATGCCTCAACAGATTGAGAACCAGAACTGGCCGATCTAAAGTTTGCTTGCAGAAGTGGGGCTACCTGGAAGCAGATCAAGACACTAGCTGTGGTTTTTTTAATTTTGAGAAACTTTTTGGTACAATAAAATAGCTACCACAATACATTCATTCATAAATCCGGAAATAAATTTACTTTAATAGATAAAGCCTATTTGGACCTCTAATTTATTTATGGATCTCTCAGAAAACCCCTTCAAGGAAATGCATTTATATTTTGGTCTAAGTCATCAATCTTAAAGAGCTAGCGCGATGAAAGTATAAATATGGGCTATTTTATAGTTGATATAGATCACAACAATAAAAAATGAGCTAAATTATAAGTAAAACTTATTGCTAAACAGCGTTTTTGCCGACGAGCTTGAGAGTGGTCAAGAAAAAAAAAAAAAAAAAAAACTGGAGCTGACTCCTCATGGGCTGAATGGCGATGCCTCAACAGATTGAGAACCAGAACTGGCCGATCTAAAGTTTGCTTGCAGAAGTGGGGCTACCTGGAAGCAGATCAAGACACTAGCTGTGGTTGTGGAACAGCACCACAGACTATTGGAACATCTCTTAGTCTGCCCACTGTTGGAGCAACAGTGCACAAACAAGGTCCTTGCGGAATTCAGTGAAGCAGCCAGGCGTTGGGCCCATCTCTGGCTGGATCATATTTGAGAATTCCTGTGTTTGGACACGATAAGAAGAAGAAGGTGGATCCGAAAAGTACAATTTAGAAAGACTTTTTTTAATTTTGAGAAACTTTTTGGTACAATAAAATAGCTACCACAATACATTCATTCATAAATCCGGAAATAAATTTACTTTAATAGATAAAGCCTATTTGGACCTCTAATTTATTTATGGATCTCTCAGAAAACCCCTTCAAGGAAATGCATTTATATTTTGGTCTAAGTCATCAATCTTAAAGAGCTAGCGCGATGAAAGTATAAATATGGGCTATTTATAGTTGATATAGATCACAACAATAAAAAATGAGCTAAATTATAAGTAAAACTTATTGCTAAACAGCGTTTTTGCCGACGAGCTTGAGAGTGGTCAAGGAAATGGACGACAGTTGGCTGACGTCAATTCATGAACAAAGTCTATTTCGTAACACTGCATGCGATTGATACACGGTGTTGAGTGGACCATTCTGTACATAATTACATGTGAAAGTAAAATGGCTTACCAAAACGAAGACGCCCTCCTTTAGATAGCCTATACACCTGATGAGGAAGAGCTGAACCATCTAAAGAAGGAAAGATTCAGATGACGAGCTCAGAAATGTTGTTATTTGTGGAAATTTGCCATATTTATTTGACCGTCGGGCAAGGCTTCATTATTGGCGCTTTACTAACTCTTTGCTGCTTTTTATTCTGCCCATGAGCTAAGTAATGCCCTTCTTAACATTCATAACATAACATTCAGCACAACGTAGCCGATTTTAGTGAATTTTACTTTTGCGTGATCAGATTTATCTACACAGTTTGATTTATTGCAATATTCGTTTTGATTTTACTATGCAAAATAACCATGTAAGTGTATCTTTAGTTGCAATTATGTAATTTCGTTGGAAAACAATACGACACTACTCAATACCGATGTATTAAGGGATAACACTTGTAGGGCCCCGCGCTAGTTAGCGTAAAACCTATTTTCTAGATAATGTGTGATAGCGTGTTCAGGTGATGACACCGGTCTTCTTTGACAAAGGGGAAAAAGATCGTGATTGGACGCATTTTGGGTGGCCTAAATTGTTCGTTTATATACCTTCTTTACTGAACTTTTAACACAAAATTGTGTCATACGCTTCCAATTGATACCAGCATCATATCTCAGATCATATTCTACGTGCTAGCTCTTTAAGGTATTTAACAAATATAAAAAAATCTGAAAAATATATATATTTGAACCTGCCTTCAACTATTAAAAATGAAAGGAAATTCCAGGGCAAAATTATCTCTATTACATAGAACTGCACATATTTTGATAATACTGAGTAAAAGATGTCACATTTCAAGGGAAACTTTAATAATAGACTTACAATTGCAATAACCTGATGTGTTAGCGTAATAAATCAGACAGTTTAAGGGTATATAACAGGGAGTGTTAGAATAGGAGTCCTTTCTAAAATAAAATTCAGATTGATGCTCCAGCGGCCTAACACCTTATGGATTTGTCGTATAGGATGGTTGCAAAAATCCCGAGGACGCACTTTTCTCAAAATATGCATGTGTCCCTTTAATTCATCTTCTGTCAATACGAATGCAAAAGGCGGGAATATACCAAGAAGGGACTCTGTAATTCTTGCGTGATGATGTGTTGTTTGTCTACTTTCAATGACAAGCACGTTTTGAAGTTATACTGTACATAGCACTGTGTAGGCAAGTCAATTGTGTACATTTAACACGGTTAACCCTTTTAATTTTAAACCTTGAAGATTCTATAACCATGACGTCCCTTAACTCCATTTAATTGCACTTTTCCAAATCACGGAGCGGACACCTGCCTTGGTTTTAGGGGAAATTGTGTCCCTAATCTAACAAGAAAATAACGCTACCTCCTTTTTTTGCCGTGATATATTTTTCCTAAAAGGGACGTTAGGGATGTAGATTATAACACATAAGTCAAGTGGTTTTTAGACGGCTTTCCAAATAACTGTCATAACGGTATTTTTAATATGAAGCAACCTAAAAAAGGTGAGAGCGTGGCGCACTGGTTAGGGTATTCGCCTTTGGTGCAGAAGGTCCCCGGTTCGCTCCCGGCGGGGCCACTTGCTGTGCTTTAATTGGGTACTAAATTCTGGACTTGATTTGTAAGAACTATTGATTAAACTGGAATTCCGCTCTCCCCAATGCTTCATTTGGACTTGGGCAAACGAAACATGAGGGGACGTTAGCCGTCGGTCCCATATCAACGAAGATTCACGCCTGTATATGAACGCAGCCATTTCGATAAGAGTATGGTGAAAACCCCATGGCTGTCCCAATTCGTCCTGGAACCCTGGGCATCATTGGAAAGCAGTGCCAGAACACTGAATGATCTACCTCATGCTAATATACAGATAATAAAAAATAAAATCACTGATCAAAGACTAGGCTAGATAGGACTACTGTGATTGCATTTTCATGATGATACCAAATAGAATAACGAAAATGCATAATTTAAATAATCTCTGAGCTACCATTGTCACCCGCAAGCCTCAAAAGGTTATGGATACTTCTGATTTCCTTGCCGCCTTCGTCTGAGTATTGCTGCAGGATCATATCCAGAAATGAGCTGCATAGTATCTATCAGATACCAGGCAATAGTGCATGGGATAGCGAATAGCTCTTAGCTATTGCACCCAATGCGCATAGTGGCTTACGCGTGCTGTATAGTTTGAAACATTGATCAGGGAACTGAAGAAAGAGAAACATCCACAAATCCGTTATCTTGAAGATACGAGTTGAGCTGGAATTCCAATCTACTTGTCAGAGGAATATACCCGCTTTTCCTATTGTTTTATTATGTGGGCTATCCAGGTAAATTCCACCCTATATGAGTTACCGCTGGAATTGAGTAAATTCCTCCTTTATGAAGGATGGACTCATCTAAATAGTCAGATTGGCACACCCACGTTTAACCTAAAATATTCTAGTTTTAAGAAATCACAAGAGGTATTTTTGAAACCTCAAACGCCCCATAACGCGCAACCGTACTAACGTTGATATCGATATAGAGGCTAGGTATGTCCAAAACACTTGTTTCAAGTCTCGTTAAACTAGTAGATTCTTATGGCCATTTGGGCTTCTAAAAACCGAATCCACACGCGTTTGATTTCAAATGACATTTTTGAACTCTAAAGAAAAGTTGATTTTTTAAATTTTTGCATGTAAAGTCCTTTGGGGTTTGCATCAGAATATATCGATATACATAACCGATGATATTTTGAAAATCATGTAGGTATTGTATGCTATAGACCTTTTTCGAGATCTTGATCTGACATATACAATAGCATTGTGTGAAGTAATGCCTCCATGCATTTTGCGTTTCAAAAAGCTGCCAAACACACAATGAATGATGTCACTACCTGGGCTGACAGGCAAGTCAGGCCAGGAAGTCAACCTGAAGATGAACATAACACAGGTTACTCCTACAACGTGATATTTACTGACGCTCAGATTTCCGGGTTTGGTCCAACCATCTGGCTATGAACCCTTCTTAGGTTTTCTCTCCGAGTCCCTCTTCAACAGAAATCTGCCAAGGAGCATTGCCAACTGCATGGTGGCAAGTGTCATGCCACGGCCAATTATATTTTTCTTGCAGTTTTCCCACAATGTAAACGTCAAATTATTTTCGAAGAATGGAAGTGATTTTGAGTTTGGCTTGAAGTCAAAAATTTTCCTAATGCAGACCATACGTTTAAATATGTTTTTGATTTGACGCATTCCTCGAACTGGCAGTAATGTATGTTACGGATTTTAAAAAAACATTCTAAACTCATATTTGATGAACATTTCTATTTCAAATTGGCTTGTTATGGAATTTGTTTAAACTTTAGCAAAAACTTACAAGCCTCGTACGCTTTTTGCAACCCGCAAAGAGGGAACTTTTGCTTGTCTAACACAAATGGACATTTTGTTCCATGAAAAAACAAGACATGGCTGTTGTTTACGGCTCTCCACAACACGATCGGCTAGTGATTACCGAACACGGGATTGCGTAAATCTATCACCCCCTCTTACCATATTTTAATAACAAATGTTAGACCTGAAAGGTGTATTTATACGTTGTCACTGTCCAATGTACTGTGATGTTTAAAAAACGTTAAAATTGTCTAATTGACCATATAGAAAAATGAAAAAACCTGTAAAAATACAGCAAGTATATGTAACACTTCACTGCAAAAGTCGTCCGTACATGGGGGGAGAGCCCACTTACCCAAGAGATTTTAAATGAAAATTCACCACGTGGAAAAAGGCTTCAAGGACTCGACATTAAAGAAATAGGAAATAAAACATTTTGTTCCCCAGTAAGAATAACACTAGGGGCAAACATTGATTTTAAAGTTTCCGAATTAGTTTCCGCATTTTCTACAGCGGTGATTCACCCGTAACGTGTGTGTTTATTTGGTAATGTATGAAACTATAGTATGAAAACTATATTAAGAACAAATATAATATCTCAAGCCATTTTATATTGTTAATGATTATTTGTTTGTAATTTTTACCATAGGTTTCTACAAGAAAGTACAACGAGAATATAAAATTATCATGGCACCAATCGCCTACTATTTCCAAGAATTTATTTGTTTATGTACTTTCTTTATTTCATAGCTGCCACTAGTATGGCATATGTTGAAAATCACAGTAGTCCATTAGGAGAGCTCCTAGGGATCCCAATGCTAAAGCGACGTAATATATTTCATTTTCTTCGCCAATGCAAACGCAACTTAAAAAAATATTGCAGCGTTTAAATTATGCGGGCCGGAAAAAAATTAGCCCCTGGAGTCCCCCCCCCCTTATTGGCAGTTAAGTGCTAATGGGGGAAATTGAGGACTTGTGTAAGGCAAAAAAATGAGTTTGTCTTCAGCCTCTCGCGCGCATTGCTTTCAAAATTAGATTTAGCTCATAGCTTCTATGCGGCCCTTATTTGGTGCTTGTGTTGTTGTTTTTAATTCTTTAAAAGAAACACTGGCCACATTAGAAAAGTAGTGCGCCCTCTAGATTTTCAAAAATGATATTTTTGCCCCCATACGTTGTTAAGCTTGTATAAACATTAGCCCTCGCCTGAAAGTTCAAGCCAAAATCAGCGCGTTTCGGGCAGCCGGCGACATTAATTCAGCAGACGAGGCGGAAACGGCACGTAACACAAGCAACATACCTGGAGTAATTCACACGCATGCACCTTCTTTGGCGGGTCTGTGTCCTTGTGGTTTTTAATATCTAACGGGTACGAGTCTATGATATTCATGTAATAGTCACATTTGTTGATTAAAGATACGGCAACATAAAAGTTAGCATACAAATTACCTGGCTGTCTTTAACTCTTATTATTGTCCCTGTATTGATGTGTAAAAGATATCTTTATTCTTCCAATGGCCTAGACTATCTTTTGCGAGCAAATTGAAGAATTGATATTTTCTTAAAATGTGCCAGTGCCGCTTTAAAAGATTTTATTCGGCATCTTTTTGATGGATCGAATGACAACCACTCTCCCCGACTTAGTCATTTTATCTCCATTGCTGACCATTCCAAGCAAAATGCGGGATGACACAGTCAAATATTGTTAGAGCAGCATTGAACTTCACAGTTCAACAAGTCCATACAGTAACATATTGTATAATTCTAAAAAATACCACAGCGCAATGATAGGCCAAGCTTTTTTTAAAGCAAAGCCCAAGGCTTTTAGCCAAAAGAAAACTGAGACAAACTATCTATTATTTGACTTAACAGTGTGCAAAACGAAGCAACAAAAAAATATGCGAAACTAAATGTCAATGCCATGTACATTGGAAGCTGGCTTACAAACCAAATTAGTAATAAAGAGCATATTTTTGATAAAGACAAAGCAATGCTTAAGACGGAATAATTATGTTTGCAAATGTTGGAATACATAATGCAGAGCGTGTCTTCATTCGAATAAACATGGCCACAAAAACAAAACAAAAACAGAAGAAGAGGACAGGCAAGAAAGGCGAAAAACCTAAAGCACGTAATCACACACAGATGGGAGTCATTTATGATGAAAATCAGTTTTAGTGTCATTAAATTCAATGTCAATTGTATCTTTTCTTTGACTCATAAATTGAGTGAGTTTAGCTCTTTAGATTTAGAGAGAATATTGTCACATGAATGCATGAAGATCGTAAATTTTTGAAAGGTGTTTATCGACCCATTTCACTTTCTCTACAATTCCCATGTGTACCTGTTACCTAGGAGGCCAGAGGCCTGAATTGGGGGGTTTAGGGCCACCTCTGCTGTCACAACGAGTCATATACCACAATGTTCCTGAAAGTCTGGGAATCTAGTGTAATTTCTAATAACGGTCATTTAGATTGAAATATTCGTGACCAGGCTAGTCTTTAGTCAAGCCCGTGTGTACCGTTCGCTATGCGTAGTCCTACCGTTAAGTCTTGGAAACAGACTAGCCACCGGAAGTGATGGAGTTTTTGAATTCGCTGTTGCGTTAGGTTGGCATTGTCCTACCTCCCCTGACTTACCCTAACCCCTCTGACCAACACTTATCAGCAATCACTGCGATTGTTTCAGTGCTGGCTGGGCATTTAGTGAAAAAGAAAAAGGCTGGTGTTGATAAGTGCCTACATGGCATTAACACTTAGTGTATAAAGTCTTGCACACTCCCGCTGGGGAGGGGGGGGTCCACATGGATCCCGTCTTTGAAAACAATTTTGCCGGTCAAATTTTTTACCACAACTCTGGTCATTTATGGGGTACACCAAATGAATTAAAATCAGTTGTAACGATTCAAAATGGCGGTCCAAAAATTCTTACAACGCGCACCCGCCAAAAATGAAAATACACTTTCCCAAAGGACTTTTTCTGTAAAATTTGGCTCATAGGAGATCATAAATACATTTACATTGCTGAAATAAAAATTTTAAAAAGCACTTCAGGGTGATTGAAGGTGCAAAATAAATTTTGAATAGCGTCACCAATTTTTTTTCCACCAAAATAGGCCCAATTGGTATTTAGACAAATAAAATTTTTGAGCAAAACTAATTTACCGTTAAAAAATGGCGCACGAAAAACAAAATGTCGGGACCCCCATAGACTTACACTCAAGTGTTAACCACCCTATGTCGAGACGTGTGTGCCTGTTGGCCAATTAGATACTCTAATTCTAATCAGACAACTCAGATTCTAAGGTGAGCTTCAAATAACTCTCTGTGGTGATTAAGAAGAGTGATTAAGGAAGGTTTTGCTCTGCAATAAAAGGCATCCCCCTGCGGTTCTACATTGCCATTGCAGAGCCTAGTGCATAATAAAGGTGCAACAACAGATTTTCAAAGTCATCCTTATTTCTGTGATATGTAGTGATTCATATAGATTATGGAATCTACACCTTTTGTTTCGCTAGCAAGAAATAACTTAAAATGAAAACAAAGGATTTGTATATGCTTGTTATTTTCCATATAAAATATAGGCTGAATTTTCGTATTTGCTCATATACAATTTTTGTACTCAAAGACACGTTCTCACTCAGCTTAATCCTTTTCACGTGGGGTTATTTGTAAAAGCTTTACGCCATGTAAAAATCGAATTTTCCATATTTTTAGGAACATCTATTACTTAAAATCTCTCGGTGCAACTTTTAACTTGACATAGCAAAATCTAACGAATGACTGAATGTTCCTCATCTGGCCTAGCTCATCCTACCTGTATTCCATTTCCCATACAAAGCAGGGGAAAATACCACTACTCACTGATTAGGCACGATAGTTCCTTTCCCACATTCCTTGATATATTTAACATATTATCCAATCTCCCAGCACTAGCATGACAAGTTTGACAACTTTATACTGTACTGAAACTACATAAAACACAATTACATGCAGCATAGTCAGACATACGTGTGTAATTTGGCCAAAAGCAGCCCACGGGATAACGTTCATGATTGGAACTATGTTTACATTAGCCTAGCCTACTACTTTCTAAGCCTAGGCTCATTAGGCTTAGCCTATTTGCCTACAGTCCATTAAAATGTGGTTTGGGCATTTCGAACGCACACAGTGTTGTCCATCACTAGCGAACATACTTTTTGATTTTTTGTCCAACAAATTAATCGGACTGTAGACTGTACGTGTATGTACCAGGCCCTAGCTAGGCTAGGCTACATGCCTAGGCCATTTTTTAAATAAGATCATAACTTATATTATAAACATTTTTTTTTTCATCCTAGTTTTACCATGTGGGTATATTAGCTGTTTTGCATATAATAAACTACCTGTGCCAGCTTAAACTTAGCCTGGCTTAGACACAGTTACCCTCACTATGAATCACACTCCACGGACCAAACTTGACAATGACACGCCTCACACGGTCGCAAAACATGGTCTGCACAGGACAACTGCTGTAAAAATACCCTAAATTCCCCAAATCCTACCCCCCAAATAATTAGAAAATGGTTCTCCAAATTACTGAAATATCAGAACTCACCTTTTGCACATAAAAATCCACAATGAGTCAAATCCAACTGGACTTTGATTGCCGCGCCATTTTACTACGTGTTGTCTGCAAATTGGAGTGCAGGTATTGACACTGTCATCCATTCAGAAACGGTATATTTTGTACCATATATGACCTTTAAGTTGACTTTTGCAATGTTTTTTCCTATTTATTGAAATTCTATTCCTCGATTCTCGCCAAAATTATATCAAGTGGTCAAATAGGTATAACAATAAGATATAAAAATAGATAAAAAGTAAAATATAATAGTTCAATTTTAGAAATTCTTTAATTTTATTTCATTTTTAAAAAATCTAGAGGTATATTTTGGGCAATATCTTGGAAAAATATATTCCTCATGTATTTTTCTTTTTTTTTGTTGTTTTTTAATACTGATGATATCTTCTCTTAATCATTTTTTGGGGAGATTTCCTGTACATTTGAGAAATATCAACTTACCGATACAGATTTTTCCAAGGCAATGTTGCATTTTTTTAAAATGATGACCTTTGGCCTTTCTCTGGGGTCCAAGGTCACTTTACTCCCGCCACAAACTGCCCACCCAGATTACCTTCTACAGACTTTAAAGGACTATTTTGTATATAACTTGTTGTGAACAGAAGAGGGTGGCCCGAAAAACCATTCTGCTCCCTATTTCTTTAGCGAATAAGTAGGGGGGTTGAAACGCTAAACCGCGATGCACATTCTTACACGCGTTGGTCGACGTTTTATGGTTGGCGCTAATGTCCAATACTCGAAAATCTTGGATTTTCGACCAACATCTTGTATTATCGGTCTGAAAATTCCAAGATTTTTCCATTGATTATCCAAGATTATCAAGAATAACTTGGACTTTCAATTGAAACCAGATTTTCGGCGATAATACAATTTTTTGATTTGATAATCCCGTTTTTCGAATTATTGGTCATTTGGCGTCGAAAATCTTGGACTTTTCAATCGATAATCCAAGTTTTTCAACTGGATTTTGATCATCTTGGATTTATCAAATTCGATAAACTTTGGGATTATCACTTTGTAAACCACGATTTTTCGATTATTGGACACTATACCTTGAAATCTTGGATTTTCATTTGATAATCCAAGTTTGTTTTTTATTTTTTTTTTTTTTCACGCACTTTGATATCTTGGATTATCAACTTGAGAAATCCAGATTTTCAAATTATTTGTGCATCTAGCGTGGAAAAATCCAGGTTTTTTATCAACTTTCTTTTGATCGTGGACTATCAAATCGAAAAACTTGGTTTTCACTTTGATAATCAAGGATTTTTCGATTTATTGTACATTTATCGTCGAAAATCCAAGATTTTCGGTTCCGATATCCAGTTTATCACTTGATGTTAATAATTGGACTATAAAATAGAAAAACTTTGGATTATGACTTTGATAAACCAAGATTTTCGATTTATTGTACATTTATCGTCGAAAATCCAAGCATTTTCGGTCGATAATCCAGTTTTATCAACTTGAATGTGAAAATAACTTGGACTATCAAATCGAAAAACTTGGATTTTCACTTTGATAATCAGGTTTTTCGACTTATTGCACAAGAGAAGTCGTAAATCTTGGATTATTCGACTGAAAATCAAGATTTTCATGAATCAATGTCCAATATTAGAAAAAACCTATGATTTTCGAGTCGATAATCTTAGGATTCTCAAGTGATAATCCAGGTTTTTTTCATTCACATATCGACAATTTTGGATTATCAATTGAAAAATCTGGAATTTTCGACCGATAATCCAAGATGTTGGTCGAAAATCCAAGGTTTTCGATTACTTGGACATTAGGCCAACCATAGACTTATAATGTTGCTTTGTAATACGTTGGGACATGGCAAAAGACTGTAAACTAAATGGGCCATGTCGTTTATTCACATCTCGTCCCTTACCGCAATTTTGTAGGGTTATGAATGAGAATCCTATTCTCGAACATGTGGTGGAACAAGGACTGATGACGTTTATTCCTACAGTTTGAAGGGTAACTTAATCAAATTTTTGGTCAAGGCTGAGAAATGTGGGGAACATTGGAAAATGGGGGAAAATTAGTAGTCCCTACGTCTTTTTCGGAAAATGGCTACCAACCTTACGATCACCGCAAAAAAAGGAGGTAGCGTTTTTATTTTCTTGTTAGATCTAGGGCAATTTCCCCCTAAAAACAAGGCAGGGGTCCGCCTAGTGATTTTTGAAAAGTAGACACACAATACAGATAAGGGACGTTATGGATATACGGGGTAAATTTTGAAATGAATCAATCAAATTGTGTTTAATGTAGCACCAATGTATTTGTCTCAAGATAAGACAATTACAAAAAGGTTATTTGTCTAGATTCCATCTTTAGTCTGTACGACTAAGGTTCAAGGTCGTCCCTGGGCAAAAATTACCCAACTATCAGATTTCGTTGAAACCACGTGCCAAATTATTGCGCTGGTCATACTGAACCAGACAATGCATTTTAATCTTTGGTGGACAGCTTGATACAATTTGAGGTCAATTTTTGGTGACCCCTATAGACCATGTAGACCCTTGTTACATTTTAGCCACTAATTACGCAATCAAAATACCAACATTGTAAAATAGACATACGAAAATTGCACATTTTTCAACAAAATCTGAGCACGGGTAAGTTTTTACCCCAGGATTGCCTTGAACCTTAATAGGGCTGTATATGCTAAACTAAAGTTCGGAACCTAGACAACTTAACTTTTAAACGAGATCACTGTATGTGTGCATTTAAACACAATTTGCCATTATTTCAATTTACACCTGTACTTATTTTATCCCCCTACACTGTTCTCCACATTTTCCAAAGGTCGGTCCCAAAAATTCTGATTCAGCACCCTTAAACTATAGACAAACATCTTCAAACCTTCTTCCCCAAACTTTGAGATAGGATTCTCATTTATAACCTTACTATTTGAAATTAGCAAAATCGGAAGTTATGTACATTTTAAAAAAGTGAAGGTGACTGCAGCGTGGGTTGAATTCAGTATCTTAAGACAGATAAGACATTCTTATGCATGAAACCTCATAATTATGTTACTGGTCACTGTCGAGCTTACTTTATGTAAACGATTTGACCATCAGATAGAGAATATAATATCTGTAAGATGATTGTACCTGCATCCTGAAAACACACTGACACTAATATGTGTACATCATGTCTAAAGCGCTCTAACGAAACAAGTCATAAAGGAGTCAGATTATTGATAACAATTCTCAAATTTCACATTACATGCCACCGGCAATGCTCGTAACTAACGGCTTATCTGATCTCTGTTTAAAACATCCATCCATTCAATCAAAGATTCATTATTTTTCTCGTTAAAATAGAACAAATTTAACTTGAGCACCACATAAATCCTGCTAATCAGAACCAGTTAGATGCTCTCTGCATAAAATTGATATGCGTTACCTTTGCAGTTGTAACAGGAATAAGTCCCCAATGACGTTCATTAATAACCCGAGAAATAATTGCTTGATCTATGGCATTCAACCTGAAAATTACTAAGAAGAAAATCCATATTCGAAATAGAGCTTTAATTTCTGTTTACGATAAGCTTAAGTGAAGCACATTGTAATTTCGAAATTTGCCCTTTCTTGGATTTTCTTTCAAAGCTGATGTTTTACCAAATGCACTCGTGTTTTTGTCACAAGCTTTACCTTTAAAGGGCATTAACTGATTAATAGTGCTTGACATTGAAACGGTCATTAGCCACACTTATTTATTTATATTTATTTATAATAACTTGTTGAGAGAAAATAAATAAAATCGATTTGATTGCTCTTGAATACACTTTGTTGAAGAATTGTCTTTTTTAGCTAATGACACTTTTAATAAAACTGATATACCGCCATATATCAATAACCAGTAGCATGTGTATCTATTGACATGAACTGTAGCGTATTTAATACATAGCGTATTAATAATATTATTATTATTTTATTATCTTATATAGGTTAGGGGGAAATTGAGTTTTGTTAGTAACAGTAATCCATATTATGTATTAATACTAAGTACACTGTTAAAAATTTCCGTAAATTAAGAAAACAGATTTTCCGTAAATTTACGGAAAAATCTGTTTTAGAAAACAATAAAAATAAAAAACAAAAAACATAAAAAATAGCTAAAAATGTTAATTTACGGAAATATTTCAAAAATTTCTGGCAGCAATATTTCCGGACTTTTTTTTTTTGGTTCCGTAATTTTAAATTACGGAAAAATTCTGTTAAAATACATATTTTTTTCCATAATATGAGACAAATTTCTGTAAAATTACTGTCAAAGTTCCGTTAATTGACAGAAATTTCTGTAAATTTACCCTAAAAATGACTGGAAATACTGGTGCCAGAAATTTCCGTAAATTTACGGACATTTTTTTAACAGTGTACATATTATTACAAAATATATATTATGTATATATAATAGGTATTAATTTTCCGAATTGACTAGTTCTATTCCTTTACTCATCTTTCACAAATCAAAATAGTCCAATTACACTACAAGTAATTTTAAATCGGGTTCATTTTTATTATTCATTTATTTTGACATTAAGTCCATTCTATTTTGTCTAATTATAATGGCTTAAAATATTATCTTATATAAATAATAAATTAATAGATAAATGCAGGGAGAATAATATTATCATTTTGTTTTCCCTGGAGTAAGTAAACCATGACACGATATCAAGACCTTTCAAATCACATGGCTATTCCTCAGTGCTTGGAACAGTAATTAGAGATAATTAAATCAAATAACAATCAGTTGACCACAAAAGGTCATATTGCACAATTACCAAAAAAGTAATAGATAATTCATCACGATAGGTATCTCTAGTGAAATTAAAATCATCCGTTACACCATCATATCGATGCCTGCCATTATCTCTCCATAGGAATTCGCTACATAATTGATAGTGTTAAAATTAGTTTGTATCGACCCAATGTATTTTACGCATTTGACCGTATTTTCTACATATTTTGCTTGCTGGTCATACCCAAAAAGATAATTTATATGGTAATGTAGATGAAAACAATCTGTGTGACACGTTTACATTTTGAGTTAACACTTAAGTGGATAAGTGGTCCAGAAACGCCAGGAAAACGTTACCCGGCATATTGTGCTAAAATATTATTTTTCCAAACGGGTATTTTTGTAATTCTTTATTTTTGAACACGCTTCTTATGGTGAGAAAACAAAATGACTGCAGCATTTCTTAGTAATTACGACTAGGGCCTTTGGAGCCCCTTACCCACTAATGAGAGGATTTATAAAAAATATCAATTCTATGGGCATTTCACCTTTTACCTTTGGTGGCTACATAAACTACCATAAACAAATACTTATTTAAGTTAGTTAATTAACGTTATGATATAAAATATAATTTTTAAATATATATCACCTTTGACCTTTAGTGGCTATATAAAACTATCATAAACAAATACTTATTTAAGTCAGTTAATTAACGTTTCTTTAATTAATTATATGCTGACGTTCAATTTTATTGACCCAGAATTCATTTCCCTCTACAAATGAATGAAAAATATACGGTTTGGAAAAAAAGCATCATAAAATATACTAAAATAAAATAAACACCGAAATTATTGTTATACATATTTAATTTGGTTTATTCGCAATACGCAAAAGCCATAAGTTAACATTTAGGTGTCCTGGCAAAACAAAACGGTCGCTCTTCGATCCAAATTTGGGCCGTGAAAATGATCCCTTCGCCCCTAATTTTTAAGCCGATCAATATTAGATTTTTCTTCACAAATATGAATGTCTTAGAGTAATATTGACCTGTGCAGAGTTTCGCTGAATTATTCCTACTATTGTAAAAAGGCATTATCCACTTAAGTGTTATGGGCCTCTGCTAAGTACTGCATAGCGATAAAAACGCAATCAAGATTCTAAGAAGAGTATTGTTATTGATTTCGTTTTACCTAGGTAATTATTGTCTCCAAAATCCCAATTTAATTGTGCAAAGCAATAACTACAAAGGTAAGGACGTGTGCATATTGTACATAATTCATACACTATTTTGTGTTGTTGTTATTGATTTAAAATATTATTCTTTAATATGAAATATGTTTTTAAAGTACATATTTTTCAATTTAAAATTAACTTTAAGCCTTAAACGTTTGGAAAACGTGCCTAGGAAAAAGAGATTGTTATTTTATAGTAGATTTCAAAATAAGTGAGACCTCATTAAAGTTTTAGGTCTGTCCATTCACCGTGAGAGGTAAGAGGAATTATTTTAATGGCCACAGGTAAAAAAGGTTTATGGTACTCATACAATGTATAGTAATGTAGCTAGTAAATAATGTTGACCTAAAATACATTATTTCACATCTAAGATAGCTTGGATGTTTTAATTGAAGTATCAGGGTGAAAACACCAGCAATTATTTCATTAAATGTTGTTATTTGAACATAAATTAACTTTTACACTGCAAAATATCATTCCTCATCACAACATTGGCGAAATAATACATTCTTATATCAATGCACACGTAAAGCAACAAAGTTTTTATTTGGCCATTAAAAATGAGCCAACCTTGTTTATAGATTGAGCGCAAAGCGGATTTCATCTCCGGGCCAACCAGGGCAACAAGGTCTTTCTATCATTAACAGACTATTCTAGAACTGAATGCATCGGTTTCCAAAATGTTGATTTGTAGAGGAGCTTTGTACCATGTACACAATATGTTTTGTAATGGCAACAAAGACCTAGTCTCCGTATGGACGGGGATTGAACCCCATTTCAATATCCACCTATCGAACTATGCATGGCGTTCCCCTTAATTTGAAATTTACTATAGTAGGTCAAAATTAAATAATAAACCTTGTGATACATGAAACAAACAGATTATAAGGTGAGTTATTTCGAATTATTTACTTTAATATTGTATATTTCTTATTTATTTATTTATTTATTCATTCAGTCATCATGATTCTATTTATTTCTTTCCTATTTGTTTATTATTTAATTTTACTTATTTATTTTTGGTAAATTCTTTGTATCAAAATTTCGCTTCACTCTCTGTCTGCCTATCTCTCTCTCTCTCCTCCCTCCCTCTCTCTCTCTCTCTCTCTCTCTCTCTCTCTCTCTCTCTCTCTCTCTCTCTCCGATCAATTCAAAAATAAAAAGCATCATTCCAACTATTTATACATATACAAATTTTAAATGTACTTTCAAATTGTTTTCACATTAAAAAGTCCCTCTTGATTGTAGTTGCACAAGTCAGAAATTATACTTTCACGATTTCGATTTACGATTTTCAATGTTATAGTTTAATATAAAAGATATAAATAAGAAATGTAATAAAAATAATACAATTATTTACGATATCTACGGTAGATGAAATAAGAATTCTATAGATCACTAGGATTTCTTTATTGTTATGCATTGAACATGATGCTTTTCGAAAATCTTAACCTGCGAAAAACTTTATTACCATTTATATCAAATGAAATATATTATAGCTATCATTATGACTAACCGTTAGCTGAGACACGGTCTTAGCTGCCATTTTGGCCATTTGAGATATGGACGTTTTAAGTTTTAAAACAAAGCAATTTTGAAAATCTAGATAATTGTATATCATTTTAAAGATTCCACCGTTAAAATGATCTTAAAAAACGTCTTTTAACTGGCAGCTAGACTCACAATAGTGATTGCCACGTTTCGAATCTCAGCTGCCAGTTCAAGGCACACCGCACACCACACGATTCATATATATTTTCTCTGTTGCTAAGAAGGGCCATCGCCAACATACTTTAATTCCCACAATTTCATCTGAGAGTCCTTCTAGCATGTTAATGTGAGCGTAATTGCGTTTACCGATAGCCCAGTTTGTTATAAAACACTATTTTTCGGTTACCTCAACGAAACATAGTTTAGTCTATAGCATCCGAATGAAAAGAAGTCAGTACATATTTTCCATATGGATGGAGAAAAATACAAGGTTCTATTGGTAACAAAATTTTAGGTTTGTGGTGTGAAAGGTGGGGTCGAGGCTGATGATTGGGTAGTGCCCCTCTTGTAAACTCTTTTACCGTCGTTTTTAACAGTGTAGGAATTTAAATTTCAAAAATATCATTATCCCACAAAACCCCAAAGTGTCATTTTGGCAACATTGTAATTCTCAGTGGACGTATAGTTAAAACCTAAATAAGGCTGTGATTATGGGCGAGTATTGTCGGCATGTAAGCGTAAGTCTAACGGTAAAGTGACTGTAAATAGGATCTCTTTAAGTTATGGCCAAAAATAAACTCCAATGCAGGGCCGTAGCCAGTGGGGGGTGCGGTGGTGCGACGCACCCCCCCCCAAAAAAAGAGAAGTAAAATAATAAAGGAGGGGCGAGGTAGCTTCATCATGAGAAGTTGCCGCTGTCGAAAGGATGTTGTTTTAAGGGTGATTATGAATATATGAATAACCATTGGCGGCGCTGATGTCCCTTCAACCCCCCCCCCCCCTCTGATTTTGAGGCGACGGTAACCAGATTCCCCCCAGTTTGGCAACCGGCGAGAGCCGCGAGCGAAAAAAAAATTGGTTTGTCGGTACAATAGACGTGTCGGTACAATTCACAAATCTGTGCCTCCTCGCGAAAGAGCCACTCCTGGCAATCCGCACCTATGATCCAATGAAATGCCTCATGAAAAGAAAATTTATTTTTTGTGGACCACAGTCTTCTAGTCAATTTTGTGTGATATTTAGAATGCAGTATTAGAACGTCGATATGGAACCACAAGACTTCTCCTCACCGATCAAGAAAGAGAGTGAATATTTTAAAAGCTATTATCGCACCATTGTCTTTTTTATTTAATATGATCTAGTCTAGTGCTTACATGAAAATTTGTATGATATTAAAAGGTACAGAGAAGCCAAATCAAATAAAAAAATAAAAATGAAATGACAAGAGAAAAGAATGGAAATGCTACGAGATACTACAGCATCACAGTAGTTCGGCGTGTGTGTATGGTTAATCAAGATAATGAACAGCGTGATTCACGACCAACAAAACCGCGCAGAGGAGTGACATAAAGCCTTGAATTTGCAATAAATGTAACATCATTTTTCATCTGTTTCATTGAAATTGCTAGGAAATGAGATCTTTCTTATGTATTAAGTCCCTCTAAATGATTTTATGACGCTTGATCTGCTCGATTTAACAATAAAAGATATACGTCAAATTACTTAGTAAACGTAGCGCGCCACTGATCAGTGCACTAAGTCGACACCCCTACATTGCCCATATTTCAAAGAAATACTATCGAAGTTATTGTTGATAAAGAGAGAAACTAAGAAAGGGTCTGGGGTACATTCAAACACAGGCCACAATTATTCTAACATACAAATTTTGGATAACAGGATTTTGGTGTGGTCAATTGCGAAATATGTCGTTAATAATGTTTTATACTTCACGTTTGCGTTTCTTATTTAGCTGTGTAATCTACGTACGCAGTAGTCGCGTTTCTCTGTCCAAGTATGTTTCATGATGTTCCAATGTATATAGGAACTGAGAGTAGTTTCGTTACAGTTCCGATCTTACACGTGTTAGAAGAAACATTCCACAACGGTACCGCATTAGTCCAAATGGTAGCTCACTTAGACATAATAATAAAAGAATTATTCTTCTTTTTTTAATAACTTATCTTACCAATACGTGATTAATGTTTTGTGGTCAATATTAAAGGTGTTTTCACCTCAAAGTTCAAAACGCAACAGCTTGATGGTGACGTCCATCAAACTGCCCAAATCCAATTAAGGGCTTCTGATTGCAGGATCTGCCTCAGACCTGCTAACAGGACTGTTTCCGTAATGTGGTCCAGTTTCTCCACACTTATTAAATCGAAAACCTTAACGGAATACACCCCAATTAAACCGTGTGGCTTATTCCGTAAGGTTCCGAATTCATACGTGTGTCAGAAAGAAGTGGTCACCTTACTGAAACACCTTCTGCCATCATTTGATCAATATGCCGCCCCTGGCTGTGACAACATTGCACTTAGTCTGGGGCTCAAAACCCCATTTTTTACCTGAACCCGAAAGTAGCGTCGACATTTTTTTTTGGCTGTTTCTGCATCCTGACGACCTCTGATTGAGAACTGAAAGGGGTGCCAAATTGCACCCTTGAGCATTTTTAAATATCCCAGATGGCCGCCACCACATAAAATTCGCAAAACTCACCTTTAAAAGCACTATCAAGGATGATCTTGTGTCTTTGTATGGGTTTTTGGTGTCAAGAATTCCAATTTGTAACTATCTTTTTAACACAAAGTCTTCCATATACTCGAAATCCAAGATGGCCGCCACCACATATACTTATGGCAATTAAAATTTGTACTTCTTTTTAACTCTACCACTCTCATCCCCCTCCCCCCCCCCCCCCCCCCCAACCCCCCCGCCCCTCCTTCTTCCCTCGTCACCTCCCTCCCCGCTTTCCTCCCCCCCCTCCCTTGTAATTAAGCAATCACTCAAGCTTCTACAGCTAATACAAGAGATTCTTAATGTCTTTGTATAGGTTTTTGTTCAAATAATTCAAATTTGCACTTCTTTTAAATACTTAAGCCTTCAATAAAACCGAAAAGTCCAAGATTGGCTACCA